>JAIUZE010018318.1:0-29194 GCA_022085475.1 Heliosperma pusillum
GACAAGGGGTAGTGCAGTGAAACTGCACAAGTCACGACCGTGACTTGTATTTCACGCCCGTGACATGTGTTACCAATTCACCTGTGAGCCTTCAACATAAATTCAATCCTATCATTTCCAATTTCTCATATCCATTTCTAATAATAATCAACAATCAATATCATCATCAACAATCATCAACAACAACAATCATCATCCATAACATAATTCCTAAACTTACTAATCGTAATCTAATACGAATTCTAGCATATAAAGCATGTAAAACACGTAAATGATATCGAGTAACCCTTCACCGTTACCTTTTCGCATCTTTAATCGATTTCTAAACCTTCCTAGTCTCCACCTACATACAATTAGATAATAAAAGATGAATATCATTCACCTTTAGAAAGACGGATAATTTAAAAAGCGAGAAAGACGGTAATTTTATTTCCAATACGGATAGAGGAAGCTAAGAGGGGAAGAATAAGACGAACTTACGTGAATTTGAACAAAGAACGAATGAGCTACGATGATTTTAAGATCGGAAAGATTATGGAGGCAAGGGGTTGGTTTTGCTTAAGGAAGAAGTAAGGTTGAATTGTGTTTGTGTGAATGAGAAATAGGATAAGGGAGTATGAGTATGTATGAGGAAAAAGTCAAAGAAAGTCAAACTCGCCTTAAGACGGGATTCTCATGGAATCTCGCGGAAATTCCAAATACGAACTCGGAAATTCTAAATTCGACTCGAAAAATTAAATTTACGATTAAAACTATATTTCACTAAAATGTATCCGTAAAATATTTTCACTATACAAATAGGGTACATTTCCGGGTGTTACAGTTTATTTCTTTCTTACAAGTTTAGAATATAGTTTATTCCTTAGTATTTCTCTAGCGTTTTCATAGTTTTTGTTATTGGGTATTTGTTCTTTACTTTCATTCTTACATATTCATAATTCAAACTCGGTATTTCTCTATCTTTTACTTATGCAATTTTAACCATCATGAATTATAATCTCACTAGTATCATTTTCATAATATTGTTGTTGTTAGGAAACCAATCTAAAATTAATCTAGTTAAAACCAGAATATTATTTATCATATCACATTATAATTTACCTAATCATATAATCCTAAACATTATCACTAAAATCATTATTTACATAGTCACCATAATCACTTTAGTATTTATATTTCATACCCTAATTTCATACATCTTTTTCTTATTAATTTACTTAATCACATAATCACACAAATTAGATTAATTCTAATATTGTAAAATTATCATCGTGTAAATAAAATAAATAGAGTTGTAATATTTGAAATGATTTACGAGTTAAATAAATTAAAAGAAAAGTAGTTACCATTTGAACCATCTAGTTGTTTCTACCTTTGGTCGTGTCAAATTCTATAACTATGTTTAGTGGCCATAAACAATTGTTTGTATTAGTCATTTGTATCTTTATAACGAGAGTTGGGATAGGAATTAGGACTACCAATAGGGGTATAGTGACTTAACCATGCTGAAAGGACGTTAGGACCCACTAAAAGGTCGGTACGAATCAGAACGGAATATACCGCTACAAGGCCTAGACAATCATAATAATTCTAATATTGGTATCTATGAGACTTTTAAATAGTTTTACATGTATTTCTCTTTCACCATTTCAATTTGATTAAATAGTTTATTTACCGTATTAGATAGTTTATTTCGTTGTTATCTAGTTAGTTTACTTTATCGTCTTTTTATTCTCGTTCTTAGATAGTTTACTTTATCGTCTTTTTATTTTACCGTTCTTAGATAGTTTACTTTATTATTATTGTCTAGTTTATTAGTTTAGTTAGTTAGGCTTTCAATATTGTCATTTAAATATCGTTTTTAGTTAGAATTTAGTTGTTATTATTCGGATCAGAGGGTTTCCCCGATCGGGTACGTGACAACCCGATCGGGTAAGGCTTTTGTTCTGAGTTTTTCATTTGCAATTTACATATTTGTTATTTACATACCGTCATTTATATACTTGGCATTTTATTTTATGTTAATAGTTTAGACAACCACCTAAAGTGACTCGAACCTAAATGAAAATCAATCCATAGCAATTCATAACTAACACGTACTCCCTAAGGATCGATACCCACTTCCCTAATTACATTTCTTATGTTGTTAGCTTAAGTGCGGGTAATTATTTTTGTATCGGGACAACGACAGAACCGATCAGCCCCTATTTGGCTACTTTGTACTTTCATTACCATTTTGTAGGTACAAGCTGCGTAGTAGCGGAAACCGAGCCAAAACAGTCCAATTTCCATGCATTTAGGAGAATGGAAGGAACGGAACAGAAGCTCTTGCATGGGAAAGCGTGAAACCGCTCACAATCAAGTCCAAAGCCACGACCAACACTATGTGCTAGGCCAGAGGACCTTGATCGACCATATCTTTGGTCGATCGAGGGGAGTACTGATGAAGAAAACTCGATCGAGTGACTCTCTACTCGATCAAGAGGATTTTGCAATGAGACTATTCAGGAAACAAGCTAAAACACTTACAAATTGAACTAAGGTTATACACTTGGAAATTGCTCTGTTTTTGTTTGGACTAGATGCTGAAAGAAGGGGATAAAACCTTAACCAAAGCACAAAGCCAATGGTTGAGGGTTGAAACTTGATGCCAGCATACAGCTAAGGGTCTAAGCTCACTTTCAAGCACACAGCAATGGAATTCTTCTCAAGCACACAGCCAAGAGATATCAACAGAAACAATGGTTTCAGTTTTGTGTTAACTTCAAATCTGTCTTTCATTCATTGGAAATAAGCTTTATATAGGCAATGAGGTTACATCTTACTCGTTCATTACATCCTAGGGCCACAATTGGCTAGCAAAAGAAATAGAAATGACAACTACAATATTCAGAACTAAAGCAATAAAGTAGAAAAGCAGTTCTAATGAGACAATCTGACTTAATTGGTTTGTTTAGGTTGATCTGGTGAAGGAGTGGACTTTCAAGCTTGGTTCTTGAGCCAAACTGGAGTGGGATGAATGCCAAAGGTTCTGCTAAAAGATCCCCGAGCTGGTTTGAGCAAAATAGGAAAGTTTGATAGTGACATTTGAACTACTCCAAAAAGGACTGAATTCTGGACAGTTTGAGTTTGTCCCTAAGCTAACTTTTTTTGTGTGCATTTCCTGGAGAAGAATCCCTGGACAAAGTTTTAGAGGACCCTCCCAAGGACTAATATTGATGGCTGGTTAGGCTTGTTTGAATGTGCAAGGCCCCCATGGACCCTGTTTAGAAAGACTGTGACTGACTGGCTTTGGCTGAGGGTTGTTGCTGTTGTGTGAGGTTTGTTTTGTTGTTGGCTGGGTGTTGTTTTGGTTAAGGCTTGGGAAGTGGTTGGCTAGCTATTGTTCTGGCTGGTGGGGTGTTGTTTTTGCTGACATGAAATGGTGTTCACTTGGCTTGAATAAGGCATTGTCATATGGATTGAATAAGGCATTGTCATAGCTAGTCATGGTGTTGATTTCATTGTTGTTGTTGTCTTGAGCTTGTGTCTTGCCTTGATCATGTACTCCTGTTGCAACCTCCCTTTCTTGAAAAGGATTTTCCCTCAAATCTTCATCACCTTCATCATCTGATTCACCATGGTAGGGGCTCAGGTCTCCAACATTGAAAGTACCATGGACACCATAGCTTCCTGGTAGATCCACTTTGTAAGCATTTGGGCCTAGCTTCTCCAATATTTCAAATGGTCCATCAGCTCTTGGCATGAGCTTGTTTCTCCTCTTATATGGAAATCTCTCTTTTGTTAAATGCAACCATACAAGATCCCCTACTTTGAACTCCCTTGCTTTCTTAGGCCCTTTGGATCTAGCCTTGTACAACTCATTGGACCTTTGAATCTGCTTCTTGACTTGCTCATGAATCTGTATCATTTGTTCAACTCTTTTCTTTGCATCATAGTTTGCTTTGCTTCCTTTGACTGGGGCCAGGTCTGTAGGCATGAGAGGATTAGTTCCATAAACTGTTTCAAAAGGACTTTTACCTGTGCTGCTGGAGGGAGCTCTGATGAAGGCAAACTCAGCTTGTGCTAGCCTGAGGTCCCAATATTTCAAGGACTTAGAAACAATGCTCCTCAAGATCTTTCCTAGTGTCCTGTTAGTGACTTCTGTCTGCCCATCAGTTTGGGGATGATGAGAAGTACTAAACAATAGTCTGGTCTTCAATAGCTTCCACAAGGTTCTTCAAAAGTGACTCATGAACTTTGTGTCTCTATCTGAGACAATGCTTCTAGGTACCCCATGTAACTTGACAACTTCCTTAAAGTATAGTTGAGCTACCCCCAAAGCATCCTCAGCTTCTTACAAGCAATGAAATGTGCCATTTTGCTGAACCTATCTACAACCACCATGATTGAATCCTTTCCCCTTTGAGTTCTTGGTAGGGCTACAATGAAATCCATGCTGAGATCTTCCCATGGCTTGTTTGGTATTGGGAGTGGTGTCGAATGGCCAGCCTGAAAATGTGCTTTGGCTAATTGACAAGACCTGCACCTTTTGAGGGCATCTTGCACATCACTGAGCATCTTAGGCCAATAGAACTGATCCTGCAATATGTCATAGGTCTTTTGCACCCCAAAGTGACCAGCAAGGCCATTGGAGTGAACTTGTTTGACTAGCAATCCCCTATAAGGGCCCTTAGGCACACATAGTTTGTTTCCATAGAATAAGTAGCCTTCCTGGGCTGTGTACTTGCTTCCTTTCTTGACTTGTCCTTCCTGATGCACCTCCCATTCATGCTTGAAGTCTGGGTCTTCCTGATAGAGCTCTTTCATGAATTCAAACCCCAACACCCTTTGTTCCATGAAGGTCAACATCACAGATCTTCTAGACAATGCATCAGCTACAATATTGTTCTTACCCTCTATGTACTTGCTGGAGAATGAGAAGGATTGCAAGAACTCTACCCATTTGGCATGTATGGGGTTGAGTTTATGCTGTCCATTGATGTATTTGAGAGCCTCATGATCAGAATGTAGCACAAATGGGTTAGGCTTTAAGTAGTGTCCCCAATGGTTCAATGCTCTCACAATGGCATAGAACTCCTTGTCATATGTGGAGTAGTTAAGCTTGGCCCCATTTAACTTCTCACTGAAGTATGCAACATGCTTCTTCTCTTGTGTAAGCAGAGCTCCTATGCCAAAGCCACTGGCATCACACTCTACTTCAAAGAGTTTGTTAAAATCTGGTAGAACCAATATTGGAGATTTACACAATAGCTCCCTGATCAGGTTGAAGGACTTCTCAGCCTTCTCATTCCACTTGAACTCTCCCTTCTTCATGCACTCAGTAATAGGGGCCATGATTGAGCTAAACCCTTGTATGAACCTCCTGTAGAAAGAGGCTAACCCATGAAAACTTCTAACATCAGTAACAGTTTGAGGAAGGGGCCATTCCTTGATTGCTTGAACTTTCTCAGGATCAACTCCTACTCCTTTCTTAAAAATGATGAATCCAAGGAAATAAACCTCAGGTTGCATGAAGGTGCACTTCTCTAGTTTGCCATATAATTTGTTCTCTCTTAGGACCTCAAACAACAATTTCAGATGCTGCAAATGTTCTCCCTTAGTTGAACTGTATATAAGAATGTCATCAAAGTAAACCACCACACACTTGCCCAAGTAGGACCTTAGGACCTCTATCATCAACCTCATGAAGGTACTAGGGGCATTAGACAACCCAAAACGCATAACCAACCATTCATAGAGCCCATGTTTAGTTTTGAAAGCTGTTTTCCATTCATCTCCTGCTCTTATCCTTACTTGGTGGTAGCCCTGCCTTAGATCAATCTTTGTGAATACTTGAGCCCCACTCAACTCATCTAGAATATCATTAAGTCTAGGTATGGGGAACCTATACTTAATGGTGATGTTGTTGATGGCCCTGCTGTCAATGCACATACGCCAAGTCCCATCCTTCTTTGGTAGAAGCAAGGCTGGTACAACACAAGGGCTGAGGGACTCCCTTAAATAGCCCTTGTTTAGCAGCTCACCTACTTGAAGTTGAAGCTCCTGTGTAGCCTTAGGATCACTCTTGTAAGCTGGCTTGTTGGGTAAGATAGCTCCAGGTACTAGGTCAATGTGGTGTTCTATTCCCCTAAGTGGTGGCAGTCCACTAGGGAGCTCAGTAGGAAAGACATCACCATAACTTTCTAGGATAGACTTGACCTCCTCAGGGATATCAACCATGCTTATCCCAGTCTCCTTGGCAAGATGTATGTACACAGGTTGTAACTCACTTAGCTCTTTTACTATTTCTGACTCACTTATCAATATGACTTCCTTGGAAGCCTCACTCATGGGGGTTGGGTTGATCTTTAAAGCAGGTGGTAAAGTTGCCAGGGTGATTTTCTTCTTTCCATACTTAAAAGTGTAGGTGTTGTCTCTCCCATAGTGAATGGCATCCCTATCAAACTCCCATGGCCTCCCAAGCAAGAAGTGACAGGCATCCATAGGCAGAACATCACAAAGACTTTCATCCACATACCCCTTACCAATTGAGAAAGGTACAACACATTGCTTATCCACCTTGATCTCAACCCCTTTGTTTAACCATCTGAGTTTGTAAGGTAGGGGGTGGTCCTTGGTGGGTAGAGCTAGTTTGTCTATCAGTGTTTTGGAGGCTACATTAGTGCAGCTTCCACCATCAATAATGAGGTTACACACTCTACCCTTGATAGTACATCTGGTCCTAAAGATCTGGTGTCTCTACTCCTCTTCCAAAGGCTGGGGTTGAGTATGCATTACCCTATGTTACCAAACTTAACCCAGCATCAGGCTCTATCAACTCCTCACTAGCCTCTACCTCAGGCTCTTCCATTTCCTCATGACAGACCAACACCCCATCCTCTCCCCAATGAATTACTTCTAGGGTGCTCAGAGCTCTCTTAGATGGACATTCTCTAGCAAAATGTCCATATCCTTGGCATTGAATACACTTTTTAAGGGGGGTGGTTTTTCTTTGGCCTGCATCAACAGCCTTGCCTTTATCAGGGTTGAAAGGGGTCTTAATAGAAACCACAGGTTCTCCTATCTTGACTCCTACAAAGGGTTTGAAGGTAGGGGTTCTAGCAGGTGTCTTAGAAGCACTGGCTTTTCCCTTTCCCAACTTTTCTACCCTTAAAGACAAGTTGACAGCTTCCTCAAAGGAGTATATATTTTGTAGCCTGACTTTACTAGTTATCCTCTCATCCAAACCTTCTAAGAACCTTGCTATCTTTTGCTTAGATTTCTCAACAACCTCACATTGCAGTGTGAGTTGTTCAAAGTCCCTTAGATAAGATTCTACAGGTCTTTGGTCTTGTTTCAAGTGAGTAAGCTTAATGAACATGTCCTGAGTGTAGTCCCTAGAGACAAACTTAGCCCTCATTTTCTTTTTCAGTTTGAGCCATGACTTAACATGTTCTTTTCCTTCTCTCACCCTCAAGGTTTTCATATTTTCATACCACAGTGAGGCATAACCTTTTAGTTTCATGATAGCAACCTTAAAAGCCTTTCTATCATTGTATCCTTTAAACTCAAAGACTCTTTCTATAGACCTCAACCAATCTAGGAAATCATCAGGGTTCATGCTACCTAGAAAGTCAGAGATTTCTACCTTTATATCTTTGTCTTGGTGTCTGAGAAGACTTTGATCTGAGCCATCTGAGTCTGACATTTCGAATTGCTCTACAGGTTGCCTCCTCCTTCGTCCACCTTGTGGGAAAGGTGTTCCTCTTCCTCGACCTATGCCTCCTCTTGTGTCATTGTTTTGTTGGCCCCCAAGAAGTTCATTGACAGACCTGGAGACTTCCATCACAGTTCTGACAAGACCTTGAACTGTGTTTTCAAGACCTGTAATTCTCTCTTCACTAATGGTTGATTTTGTGTTTTTAATGTAGTAAGGTAAATGAACTCACAAACCTAATCTCTGATAACCAATTGCAATGAGACTATTCAGGAAACAAGCTAAAAGTATTACAAATTGAACTAAGGTTATACACTTGGAAATTGCTCTGTTTTTGTTTGGACTGGATGCTGAAAGAAGGGGATAGAACATTAACCAAAGCACAAAGCCAATGGTTGAGGGTTAAACCTTGATCCCAGCACACAACTAAGGGTCTAAGCTCACTTCCAAGCACACAGCAATGGAAGTCTTCTCAAGCACACATCGAAGAGATATCAATAGAAACAATGGTTTCAGTTTTGTGTTTACTTCAAATCTGTCTTTCATTCATTGGAAATAAGCCTTATATAGGCAATGAGGATACATCTTACTCGTTCATTACATCATAGGGCCACAATTGGCTAGCAAAAGAAACAGAAATGACAACTACATTATTCAGAACTAAAGCAATAAAGTAGAAAAGCAGTTCTAATGAGACAATCTGACTTAATTGGTTTGTTTTCGTTGATCTGGTGAAGGAGTGTACTTTCAAGCTTGGTTCTTGTGCCAAACTGGAGTGGGATGAATGTCAAAAATTATGCTAAAAGATCCTCGAGCTAGTTTGATCAAAATAGGAAAGTTTTATAGTGACATTTGAACTACTGCAAAAAAGACGGAATTCTGGACAGTTTGAGTTTGTCCCTAAGCTATCTTTTTTTGTGTGCATTTCCTGGAGAAGAATCCCTGGACAAAGTTTTAGAGGACCCTCCCAAGGACTACGATTGATGGCTGGTTAGGCTTGTTTGAATGTGTAAGGCTCGCATGGACCCTGTTTAGAAAGACTGTGACTGACTGGCTTTGTCTGAGGGTTGTTGTTGTTGTGTGAGGTTTGTTTTGTTGTTGGCTGGGTGTTGTTTTGGTTAAGGCTTAGGAAGTGGTTGGCTAGGTGTTGTTTTGGCTGGTGGGGTGTTGTTTTTGCTGACATGAAATGGTGTTCACTTGGCTTGAATAAGGCATTGTCATATGGATTAAATAAGGCATTGTCATAGCTAGTCATGGTGTTGATTTCATTGTTGTTGTTGTCTTGAGGTTGTGTCTGTCCTTGATCATGTACTCCTATTGCAGATTTGTTGCTAGAGAAGACCTCGATCGAGCTATCATCTGCTCGATCGAGGGGTAGCTGTTGAAGAATTGGTCGATCGAGAGGATGAAGTCCTCGATCGACTGATATTCTCGAATAAAGGCCTCGATCGAAGGGGATTTTTCCTCGATCGAGTGAAATCTGTCACGGGCCTTAAGTCCGTAGACTAATTAGGTTAGAAGTTGTGTTATGCATTATATAAGACTCTTAGTTCGTCATTAATGAGAATTATCAACAACTTAGCAGACACTTATCATTCACGATTATCATTCGGGTTTATTATCGACGCGGATTTGTTCTTTACGCCGGATTTGCTAAGATTGTAAACTCTTTTCTCTCCTTTATTCTTAATCTTCGTTCTAGTCTTTATTACTGTTTACCTTTCTTAATTGCTGCGTTATTGTTCTTTATGCTTGTTAATTACGATTATATCTATCTAATGTCATATATTCTATCGTCTTTATTGCTAGCATCATTAATAGTATGAGTAGCTAATTCCCTTGTATGTTAGGATGAGGAAAACTGTAATAAAAGCATGATAGGATAGAGTATATTAGTTAATCTTGAATATGAGAATCAATCTAAGCAATTTAATTGAGGTTAGTCGAATGAGTGCACGCAGGAGACTAGCTAGGTAGTTAACCCCGACCTGGATCGAGAGATTGGAAGGGAAAGGCTTGCTTAGAATTGATAGGTGACTCCTAAGAGAGCGAGAGTTAATTAGGAAAATCCCTAGGGTGGTTTGAGTCCGAGAGGAGAAAACCATTGCCCTTCTCATTGATAGATTGACTAACTTAGTTGACCCGTAGATGCCGATATTGCAGAAGACCGAATCCTAGCATATTTTCCCTTTATCTGATTTATTTCGTGTTAACCTCTACCTTTATTTCTCTTCCCTTAAATCTTATTTAGTTTAGTTTAAAACCAAATCAAAACCCCCAGAGTGTGACTGACAGACTTAGATTACAGTTAGTTAATTTCCTCTCTGTGGAGATCGACCCTACTTCCGCTATCTTCTTTAGTTAGTAGACTTAGGCTTTTATTTTTGGTGTATAACGACTCGCATCATTAGGTTTTCTCAAAGTCTGGATAGAGATCTGGTCTGGTCACCATAGCATTTCAAGGTGAAGTACTTTGTAAATATTCCTCACAATTTGTTTGAGCTGAAGAATTCAGGTACTTACTCATTCTCAAGGAAATTCCTAGCCACCAAAACACAAGTGACGAGAAAGAAAACTTGGAGAGGCGACATAAGAGGTGCTCTGTTGAATGAAGCGGTCTGTAGGTGTAGTATGCTCTGGAATTAATCGTTGTCTTTTAAAATTTAGATTGCTTGAGATCAGAATCAAACTTGAGTTACTTTTTAATTTTGTACTTCAATGCCCTTGTAGTTAGTTTTGGAGTATTGTATATTTATGAGTTATATTTCTCTTTAATGTATACATTTAGAATATTTACTAAAATCATGTAAGATTGTCTTGTGGGAAAATATATTTGAGAGTTGCTATATTCAAATCATTTGCATGGATAATGATCGGGTTGTCGCGTACCCTAATCAAAGATAAATAACCCAGACTAGGCTAACAACAAATTAATGTAATTAGGGAAGTAAGGGGTCGATCTCGGGGAGACGGGAGATACTTGTGAATAGTTGTGGTTAGAACTCTACCTTGGACGATTGGGAAATGTTTGTCACTAATTACTAAATAATAACAATGCAATAAAGAAAAGAATCTAGGGAAGTAAGTTCACACATGTAGATTAACATATTGATGAAATTGGATTTAAGATATGCAAATAATTCGTTGAGCGTTCGTAAGAATGGTGTGTTCATTACAATCATAGATCAGATGGTCTAGCAGGCTTTTAGTGCGATTTACTAGCTAGGTCTTAATCTACCATGTCATGCTTTGTCTATTCAAATCTCGTATTTCTACCTTGGAAAAGAATTCCACACTAGTCAAATGATTTTGGCCAAAAATCGATAACTATCGTTACAATCCAAACATGCATAGACACAACGTTTTAAAGGCACAATTTCTTTTATCCAATTATCATCTTTTAATTAATCTAACATGGCTATCCTACACCCTAGAAGGGTGACTACTTATGCATGATTAACAATGAAAAAGAAACTAAGATTATAAAACTAAGAATGATAAACATGATAAAGGAAATACTAAAAGAAAATGAAACTATAATGTAAAGACGAGAATAAAGATTACCGAAAAAGGATGAGCAAAGATTGAAATGGAATAAGAACTTGAATAGGAAATGCAAACCCGGAAACTTGAATTCCAATTACAACTAGAACAACTACAATTGAAGAAAACTTAGAACTAGACTAAACTAAACTAGAGAAAACTAAAACTAAACTAAACTAAGAAAGAAGAAGAACTAAACTAAAGAGAAATGTAAGAAGAGAAGAGATGTTGTGTGAAGAGATGGATGATATGATATGAGGGCTAGAGCATCTATTTATAGTATTAGGGTTTCGTGGAGAAGAGGTCGGGCATTAAACACATAGGTCAAAAATAGGATGAAGGAGCCGCAATGCTCGAAGCAGCACACATACCCGATCGGGTACACACTTACCCGATCGGGTAAGTCGTCTTCTGGAAGCTTTTGACTAACGCTTCATCTTCCTTTGCTTGACTTTACTTCCAACATCCCCCTTGACTTATACAATCGGGTTTGTTGATAGGGTATGATGTAAAGCGATGAATTCTCCCGTCTAATTGATTGATCTTCCGACAACTACGAAACCGTCTTTGCTTCTTCTCTCTTTCGAATTAGTGAACCTTCTTGAAATGCCTTTCACTTGGTCAAGCTTGCTTCTTCAAATCGTCGGGTTCTAGGCAAATGCTCGGGAATATAGAAAAAGGGCGTAGAAACGTCACTTTCCCTACAAAACAGGTTAGAACATAGGAATTCGCCTAGAAGACGATATTAGCTCATAAAGTGGCTTAACAAAGCACAAATGACATACAAAACCGAGCTAAATTGGGGGTTAAAACCATACAAATATTCACTTATCAAACTCCCCCAAGCTAAACCTTTGCTTGTCCTCAAGCAAACATAACAAACAATACCAGGACAAGGTTGCAAGCGTTGGCTACTACACCATCAAGAAACAAATCTCAACATAAAGCTTTGGAAACATAATGAATCATAACCCAAAAACAACGTGGGCAAGAATGATACATAAACATGGCTGAGATTTACATAACGGCGTAGCACAAAGAATTTCACTATAGAATTTCGGCTCTTGCATGATCTTTTGACAAATGGACTCTCACGGTACACTCGAACACTCATTGTATATGTAAAAGGTGATTTCTTTATGTGTAAATGTTTGAGACACTCACCTATCTACGACTTATGAAAATGTGTCCGCAGTCTAATATGGTAACCAATTCAAAACACAAGTCAAAGATCACAATGCACATAGAAAAGAAGCCGAAAAATAAGAAGAAGGCTTTGGGAAATGGGTGAAAGGTGGACAAATAGTTATGGTCATGTGAAGTTTAGAGTGAGCTAGCAACTGACCAATGATAAATGAATACTCAATCCAAACCTTCGATTAATTCCCAAAAGACGGATAACGAAGCCAAAAGAAACAAATTGGCTTATTACACACGAAACACAAGGGTAAGCTCCTTCTAATCATTGAATTGACATTTTGAGGAGATACTCACAACTTCTTTTATTTTCTTTTTTTTCTTTTTCTTCCCTTTTTTCTTTTCCAATTTTTTCATTTTTCTATTTCATTTTTCTTTTCTGAACACAACTTCACTTCTTGAACTTTTTCGTTCTCCTAAATTCACTTTGTCATATAAGAAAAAATCTTCTCAAAAGAGCACCCATACACCATAGTCTAGCTACTAGCTCAAAAGGTAGGCAGTTTTTATCTATAGCTATTATTTTGTGAAGCATTTGTATGAAGGGGCTTATTTTGAGGGGCAAATTAATGTGAAAAAGGCTTCAAATCATAGTGAATCTTGAATGCAATGCTTATAGAAATGAAATGAGAACCATGCTTATGCGTTTTGACATGACACACATCACAAGGAGAACTACACACACCTAAATGAGACTGGGTATGGATGTACCAGTCTAAGGAGGTTCTACCTTACAATATATGTAACTTGCCAAATGTCAAGATCAAGCGTACTCATCTATAGATTCATTCCATGTCTACTGTGTACAAGACTTCCCCATGTATGCACAATTCAATGAATATTGAATCATTATCTTTTGAAAGCTCTAAGTTTGAGAAATGTAACATGATAGCATAGTAAACAAGCAAGCAAAGTATGAAAAGCATTCAATTATGTTCAAAAATTTTAAATTTTCTCAAAAATCTTCTCTCTCTTTTATTCAAAATTTGAAAAATGAGCAACTAAAATGCAAAATGGGAAATGCAATCCCTCCCCCAAGCTAAACATCACATTGTCCTCAATATGAGCACAAAGACAAAATATGCAATGAGATGCTTAATGGGGAAAAGGAAAAATGTAAGAAGAGTGAAGCTTACTAGTCAGCGCGGACTCCTCCAAGCTAGTCTTTTGGACTTTGACAAGGAAGGTCTTTATAGATTCTTCAAAAACTCTTTCATCTGCAAAATAAATCCTATCAACGAAAAAGGGAAAAATAAAAATAAAATGCAGAAAGAAAGGGAAAACACGGGTTGCCTCCCGCGAAGCTTTATTTAAATGTCTAGATAGACTCTTTATTAATGAAAATCATTCTTTGTGCCTTAAAAAGCATGTCAATGCCCTTAGAAGCCGATCATATACCTGCGCATGAGCTATACAAAAACATATGTAAGCAATTGACAAGATATAGGCATGAAATATTGAAGGTAAGAATTGATATATCTTATAATTGTGCGCATGACAAACTTCATAGATGACCACTGAACTGCTCCACTCGTCAGTGAGAGATGGAGTGAAATGTTTAAGATCATGGAACAAACAATTAGTTCCCAAAATATCACTAGTGGACTCTAATTGGGGGTAGGGTGAATCAAAGTATTGGGAATCAAAAATGGGTGGTTGAGCCCAAGTAATTTCAAAGCTAGGTTCACAAAACCCATTATCATTTTCAAATAAATCTGGTATATCCTTAGCGAAGGGATTTTCAAAGAAATCTGATGACTCGATCAACCACTCTCCATTGGAGTCACAAATGGGCTTAACAACATCCTTGTCTAAAGTCTCGACTACCATATGGTCAATATCAATAATGGGGGTCTCAAAATTGTCAAATGGAACGACACTAGAGTGACTTTCAATACAAAAAGTTGGACCATCATCATCGTCATCTATTAATTCATATGATTGGGGAGAATTAGACTCACATGGGGGACATGAAAAAGCACAGGAGAAAATAGACTCACATGGGGGGGCTGAAAAAGCATAAGGAAAATTGATTGGCTTACAAATTTTTAACGTGGGTTCTTCCTTTTGCCCTTTGAGTATTTGAAGTTGAGCCCTGATTTCATTGATTTGCTCTTGGATTCTCAACCGCCGGTGCGTTTCATCCAGAGATTGGGATGCCATAAAGTCCAAAAAAATCCAAAGTTCCTTTCTTCTCTTCTGATAAAAATTTCCAGCACTCAATTGCATAGCCAGGCTATGACACTTAATGAGCATTCCATGAATCACGACATCTCTCATATAGGTCTCATCAAGGGTATATCCAAGAGAGATAATATGGTTAGAATAGCTATAAAATCGGTCGAGGTATTCATGGAAAGGTTCATTCTCGCATTGTGGAGGTTGGAAATAGATAGTCATTGAGAGAAAATAAAGCAATCCCTTTGAAAGAAAATATTATTATTATCTGAAAAGAGTCACTACACTACAAGGAAAAGGTGATAAAAATCGCAAGGAACAAGTGCTCTTCTAGACAAAAGAAAAGAAAAAGGAAAAAGACAAGGTAAAACTCTACTAATCACAAATAAACAAAACCGTGCTCCCCGGCAACGACGCCAAAATTTGATCGGGTTGTCGCGTACCCTAATCAAAGATAAATAACCCAGACTAGGCTAACAACAAATTAATGTAATTAGGGAAGTAAGGGGTCGATCTCGGGGAGACGGGAGATACTTGTGAATAGTTGTGGTTAGAACTCTACCTTGGACGATTGGCAAATGTTTGTCACTAATTACTAAATAATAACAATGCAATAAAGAAAAGAATCTAGGGAAGTAGGTTCACACATGTAGATTAACATATTGATGAAATTGGATTTAAGATATGCAAATAATTCGTTGAGCGTTCGTAAGAATGGTGTGTTCATTACAATCATAGATCAGATGGTCTAGCAGGCTTTTAGTGCGATTTACTAGGTCTTAATCCACTATGTCATGCTTTGTCTATTCAAATCTCGTATATCTACCTTGGAAAAGAATTCCACACTAGTCAAATGATTTTGGCCAAAAATCGATAACTATCGTTACAATCCAAACATGCATAGACACAACGTTTTAAAGGCACAATTTCTTTTATCCAATTATCATCTTTTAATTAATCTAACATGGCTATCCTACACCCTAGAAGGGTGACTACTTATGCATGATTAACAATGAAAAGGAAACTAAGATTATAAAACTAAGAATGATAAACATGATAAAGGAAATACTAAAAGAAAATGAAACTATAATGTAAAGACGAGAATAAAGATTACCGAAAAGGATGAGCAAAGATTGAAATGGAACAAGAACTTGAATAGGAAATGCAAACCCGGAAACTTGAATTCCAATTACAACTAGAACAACTACAATTGAAGAAAACTTAGAACTAGACTAAACTAAACTAGAGAAAACTAAAACTAAACTAAACTAAGAAAGAAGAAGAACTAAACTAAAGAGAAATGTAAGAAGAGAAGAGATGTTGTGTGAAGAGATGGATGATATGATATGAGGGCTAGAGCATCTATTTATAGTATTAGGGTTTCGTGGAGAAGAGGTCGGGCATTAAACACATAGGTCAAAAATAGGATGAAGGAGCCGCAATGCTCGAAGCAGCACACATACCCGATCGGGTACACACTTACCCGATCGGGTAAGTCGTCTTCTGGAAGCTCTTGACTAACGCTTCATCTTCCTTTGCTTGACTTGACTTCCAACATCCCCCTTGACTTATACAATCGGGTTTGTTGATAGGGTATGATGTAAAGCGATGAATTCTCCCGTCTAATTGATTGATCTTCCGACAACTACGAAACCGTATTTTCTTCTTCTCTTTTTCGAATTAGTGAACCTTATTGAAATGCCTTTCACTTGGTCAAACTTGCTTCTTCAAATCGTCGGGTTCTAGGCAAATGCTCGGGAATATAGAAAAAGGGCGTAGAAACGTCACTTTCCCTACAAAACAGGTTAGAACATAGGAATTCGCCTAGAAGACGATATTAGCTCATAAAGTGGCTTAACAAAGCACAAATGACATACAAAACCGACCTAAATTGGGGGTTAAAACCATACAAATATTCACTTATCAGATAATTTTTTTGCAAAAAAAAAATAAAAATAAAAAATTAATTTAATGTATATTTGCTGCGTTTTTTCTGAAAAAACGGCTCATGTAAGACAACTTTATTTGTGGCATGAAAAAACGCCGCAAATAGCCATTTATTTGCAGCGTTTTTTAAACACCACAAATAATTTTTCTATTTGCGACCCCTCATTTGCTTCTACATCAAAAACGCCGCATAAAGGCCTTTTTTTGACGCCGCAAATTAATATTTTTGTACTAGTGGCGGTAGAGGGAAGTCATCTTTGGGACTTGCTTTGTTTAAGTCTCTGAAATCAACAGAAACCCAGATTCCCCCATTTGTTTTGGGTATGGGGACTACGTTAGCCACCCAGTCAGAATACTCAGAAACTTTAACGAATCCGGCTGTGAATTGCTTAGCGACCTCTTCCTTGATGTTAAGAGCCCATTCAGTCCTCATCTGACAGAGCTTCTGTTTTACGGGTTTGAAGCCTGGCTTGATCGAAATTCGTTGCATTCAAAAATAGAATTGCATTCAGAAAAACACAAGGAGTAAGCAAAATCTGATTTATTCATATTTAATTTTGAAAAAAATACTGAAACAAGGATGCCATCTGTTCAGTAGTCATAGGAGGTAAGGGAACAGCTGCAGGGACATTCCCCAAACTGCTTATATTATTAGATGCAACGCTAGGAGAAACAAAGGGATGAGGGGTGACAGCATGGGGAGACTCTCTAGGAACTTCGCGAGACTTTGACTCGGACTCTGACTCTGATTCTGACTCAAATTCGTTGTCTTCCGGTTCTCCTTTGAACATCTCTCCTTCCCCAGTAGTGACTTTGAAGAGTTTCCCTTGGTTGTTGGTCCATTTGATCTACTTTCTCCATCCTTTCGGCTGGCTTGAGCCAGCGTCCTTGATCAACGCAGTTGGGGTGAAATGATTGTCCTGAAGTATCATGGTAATGATCTCATCCTGTGCAGCTCTGACGAATCGATCTTCTCTAAACAGAAGGCTAACTGCTTGTTCGTCTAAACAAGGTGTTTGACAAGCTTTGACGGTAGGATCCGTTTATAAGGGAATAAAGTAGCAATTGTGGAAGACCTCGATTCCAGGTAATTGTATTCCTCTATAGTGCCAAGGCTCTAGAAATCCATGAAAGTATTCTTGGAATCCTTCCCTAACGAAATATCCGTTTAGAGTAGGGAGATAAGGTTGCATCTGGATTCCTTTACTATTACGATTTTGGACTTGAGTAAGCATTTCTAAGGCTTCCTCTTTCGTAGGTTTGTATCCCAATACCAATGATATATTTCCAGAGTTCCCTTCTTTGTACGGTGCAAGGGTACTCTTCGTGGTAGGGTTTAATGGCATCCCTGGGAAATATCCCTGGGATTTGAGCATGTGGTTGACCACTAGTTAGAGTATGGGTCGAAATATAGAGGTGCCAACTCACTCTCTACGAGATTCACACTCTGAAATCCTTGAAGCTCATATACTGGATCTGTGATTACTTGATTGCTGGATATTTTCTTTATCACAGCCTTGATAGGTGATGAAGTGATTGTCACTACTTTGCCATCTAGAGGAATTTTAATTTTCTGGTGTAGGGTGGATGTTACTGCTTTAGAAGCGTGAATCCATGGCCTTCCCATAAGTATGTTAAAGGATGCTTCAATGTCCACAATCTAGAAATTAAAGTTTCGCTCGATTAGCCCACTGGCTATGGTGAGGTTGACTAGCCCTACTACTTTACGTCGTGTCCCGTCATATGCTCGAACACCTTGGTTGGTAGGAGTCCAATCTGATTCTCTCATGCTCAACTTACGTGCTGTCTTTACTGGTATGACGTTGACTGCGGAGCCATCATCTACCTAATTTATTGGTATATTCTTCTTTAGGCACGTGATTATGATATACAGAGCGAGGTTGTGACTAGCCCCGAAAGGAGGCGAGTCTTCATCTGAGAAAGTAACTGGGTTACTTAGTTTGACTTAATCTTGGAAGACCAAGTTGACTACATCGTCAAGTGTAGAGTAGTGTGCTACATTTAGCTTTGCCAATGCTTGTAGTAGCGCCTGGCGATGGGGAAATGAACTTGCAACTAATTGTCAAACTGAAAGATCAGCCTTTGTCTTTTGTAGTTGCTTTAGTATATGGTCCATAGTTGTACCCTCGCCATCATTTGGGGTGACGACAGTAGTGTTAGTAACTGGACCATTAATAGTAGGACTGTTCAGAGAGATACTCTGATAAGGGCGTCCTGATCGAGTAAGATAGTCTATATCTTGGTCTTCGCTATTTTGAGTTTGAGAATATTTTGTGAGGTACACATCCTCATTGTCATCGGCCCATATTCCGTTGAGGGTATTGAGTTTTTCAAACTGATGATTTCAGCTTCTAAAGTGATGACTCGTTCAACCAGGTTGTCACATGTTGTGATCACCTCTTGCATTGTAGATTGTTGGGATAGGACTAGAGCTTGGGGTGCGCCTTCTTGGGGTGTGGTGCGCGGAATGCATAGGGATGTCACAATAGTTTCGAGCTCTTAAACCAGTGTACTCAGACTTCTAGCCCATGCGATGAAGTCATCGATGGTAGGAGAAATGATGGAATACCTTTCTTAATTTTTTAGCATGTTAATTTCATCTTCAACTGGGGAGATGAGGTGTGAACAATCCATGGTGGATTCTTCATCCGTGATCATTAGAACTCCAAGAGGATTCCTAGTGTTGTTGGGTTTTCCTCCAAGGGATATGGGAAGACGACCATCCTCAACCATATCTTGAAGGACATGATTCAATTTAAAGCATTTCTCTGTGTCATGCCCCTTGCCTCTATGATACTCACATTAAGCGTTCTCATCCAAGAACTTACTCTTCTTTTCCGGATCAGGTGTAGGTCCTATAGGCTGGAGCTTGTCTTGTTGAGTCAATCTTTTGAAGGCACTGGAGTATGTGTCCCTGATGTTTGTGAACTTCCTTTGAGGCTTGTTCTTTGTGGGTGATTCAACAAGATTGACCTCATCGATCTTGTTAGTAGAGCCATAAGAACGACTCGTCGAGCCTTGATACCCGCGACCTACTATTTTAGACAAGAGTCCCTTTCGGATGTCGTCTTCGATTCTGGTCCCTAGTATAGTTACGTCTTTAAAGGACATTTTGTTTTGGTATCTTAGGTGGTTTGCATAAATGGGTCTTAGATTGTCCACAAACTTTTTGCAAAAGAGTGGCTTCATCTAAACGTTCGACTAGTTGTGTACTAGTCTTCCTCCACCTACTTAGGAAGTCGGTGAAACCTTCCTTCTCATATTGACTAAGGAACTCTAGAATGCGCATCTTAACTTGAATCTCAGCATTGTCCCGTATTTTTTGGTGAATTCAATTGCAGCATCATCCCAAGTTGAAATCTTCTTGTGATCTAGAGAATTTCTTGGGAATGGTGTCGAGAGACGAAGGAAAGATCCTTAGGAACAACATTGGTTTGATGCCTTTGATAGATATATAATCCTTGAAAGCACAGATGTGATTCAAAGGGTTCTCATGCACCTTGAATTTTAGGATGTCAGTCATATTGAAGTTGGTTGGAAACTGGGCATTCACAGCTTCATATTTGAAGTTATTCTACCTATAGATGTCATCTCCCTTGAGGTACATTAGTTGCTCTTCCAAGTATTGTAGTCGCTTTTCCGGTTCAGTAAGAACTGGTGGGGTATCGACTTCTGGTTGTCCCATGATGAGTGGAATGTTATCGTGTACACTAAGGTCAGGAATATCTACGAGAGGCAACCTAGTTTCTGCGGCAAAAATTCGACCCTCAATGGCATTGAGGCGAGCATTGACTTGGTCATGACTAGTTTGGAGACGGAGGAGCGCAGCTAGGATTTGATCATAACCATTTGGCTCGGGTTGATGAACACTTGCTTGACTAGTTCAAGGCATCTTAAAAACAGAGTGGGAGACCGATAACGAATCAAAACACGATCGATTAATCTAGCACACTTACTCGAAAAGACTCGACTAGTGAAGTGGGAGTGTGCCACTGTGTTTAAGTGAGTTTTGAAAATGACTGTTTTGGAAATGTTTTTCCTAGACAACCGTAGTGTGGTTGTAGGAGTGTTGACTCGAAGTGGAGAAATGATTTTGACTAGACACGTGGACCGAGTTTCGACTCATTTCGCGCTAGTTTAGGCTACCTTTAAAAAGGCTTTATAGTTTTAAAAATTATTTTTAATTTTGAAAATTTTGTCATGGTTTATTTAGAAAGTGTTGGTTATGTATGGGTTATACACATTTAAACAGGCACTATAACGGCATGGTGAGTGCATTTGAAATGGTTTGGGCTTAAAAGGTGGGTTGCCATACCAAGTAATCAAACTCAAGGTCGGTGGAGAGGTTCGCGCGAAACATGAGTAAGGCCGGTTCCTAGTCCATTTCCTCGATTAGTGAAAGCCTTTGGCGCTAACATGAGTACACACCGTGGTATGGTTGACGTCAATCGTTATCCATCCTTTGGCCCAGTTAAGAATTTGGACCGTCTAGACAAGACGATTGGTCGAAAGGGTTGGGTTAGGCCTAGGAAGGCCTAGGAAGGCCGAATAAAACGACCTACGAAGGTCGAGTAATGAAGACCAACAACTGTCTCTTACATACTATTCCCTAACCTTATTCAAGTCTCACCCTCGGTAACACGTAAGTTTATAATCGCTAGAGGAGTCGCCAAACTGTGATACAAGGATTTGCGATCCTTTCCAAATTGTGGTGCACGAGGAATCACAGATAGAAAAACGAGGGACAAGCGTAGTGATACGCATTTATGTAGTCGTGTAGATACCCGTATCCGTCGATACAGGAGTTTTTAGAAATCCCGCCAAACACTCGATGATGATAGGACAACATATATTTCGTATATGACCTTGTCATTATTTGAGTTTGATTTACGATGTAAAATGAGCGTCGTCGACAATTCATATTTTAAATTAAATTTAAAATGAATTTTCGATTAAAAAAGATTCATTTTTAACTCGGTTTAGAAACCGAGTCTTTAATTTATATTAACCCGACTTGAAAAAGTCGTCTTTTATTTATTTGAATTTTCCGTCTCACTTGTTGTAAACGATGTTTATAAACTCAGTTTTCGACGGTCTTTTATGTTTGTTTTGAAGTCGTTTCAAGCCCAATTACCGATGCGATTTCGGCCCCGGTTTCTTCCCCTCCTAGTCCACTTATCAAACCCTCGTAGAAGCCTTTCCAAGACCTCAAAAAACGTAAAAAAGGAAGCGCATAACCGAACCAAAACATCCCCCTTTCCCGTTTGTTTTCCAGCAGCGATCAACGCCCCCTAAAACCCTAGCAAGAGCTTGAAATCACAGCACAAAGGTAGCCAACGAAAACGGCTACCATCCACCTCAAACCTTATTCTAACCCCTCCAAACTCCCTATATAAACCCACCAACACAACACCTTCATTAAACAGGCTTAGCACGCAAACACAATCTACACAGAAGAAACACACGAAAACCTAAAGCAAAACCCTAACAAAACAACCTAAAACCGTAACCTAAAACAGATCAGCCTCCGCTCTGTTTTCAGATTATAGCCGCCACTTCAAACCTGTTTTTCTCCCATTCTCATAATATTTTGAGACGGGTGATACCAGTGATGATAAGTACTCCGAGTCTAGTTTTCAAAAAATCTTTTGGATCCATAAAAGATTAAGTAACGAAGATTCTATAGGCATTTGAAAACGTTGCGCAAGTCTGGCATTTACAAAAAAACGAGTTTCATTGAATTTTTTTGACGACGGCCCCTCGGTTATTACTTACCATCGATTATGACTTAAGACAAGCGGTCAACGATATATGTAAGTTGAGGGTAAAAACACACATTCTTTTGTTTTTTAACTTCGGTCTTTATTTAACATATCCATCGTTTATTATTATTTATCGTAAATGTTCGTTTGCTTGTCATTAACTCATCGTCTTTGTATTTAATCCTTTGAATCGTGTATTATATGCCATGCTACTGTTTTAACCAACCAAATTCATTAGTATATGATATGTAGTGTAGTTCGTCAATATAGGTTATATCGATGTTGTAAACCTTTGTTGCTTTGTTTTGTATCAAATAGATTTAACTTTGAATAAGTTAATCGTGTATCGATTTAATTCCGTCTCACATGTCTCTACTGTATGTTATGTCAAGCCTAATGTTATTTACAAGTCTTTGTCAAGTTTGTTTTACATTTGATATAGATTTCAATAATATGTCGTATCGAAGTAGAGTCTGTTCTGGAGTCACTCGATCGAGTTTTGCCAAACTCGATCGAATCGGGGTGATAATCGATTGAGTATGCCCATACTCGATCAAGTATCTCTCTGCCTGTGTTGTTTTGTGCTTGTTCCAGAGTCACTCGACCGAGTACAGTGTTACTCGATCGAGTGACCCTAAGACAGAATGTCTTTTGTCTTTGATTTTAACTTTGAGTCTCTCACATGTCGAGTCTTGTCATGTCTTGATCTAATTCATGTTTTATATATTCTGTTTTGTTAACCTCTAACGTGCGTTCGTCTTTCTTATGCTATGGGTAAGACATAACAAGCATGTGATTTATATAGCGGAAAATACGGTGTTTTTAAAACTTTTTACATGCTAAGATAAAAATACGAGGAATGTCAAATAAATACAAACTAAAATAGAATATACTACAAAGAGACGAAGTCTCTCAAAATGTTATCAAATAACAAAGTTGTTTAGCAGCTAGCTAATAAACGTCTAGGGGTGATTCGTCAAGACTAATGCCCGCTAGCTCACACCCGAACCCAAAATACAACAAGCAAAATGCATCCAAGCAAGCAACCTGTTCATCCATGAAAAACATGAAGGCAACAGTCAGTGGGGAGTAACTCCGGGTTCTCCCAGCCTCACAAATAACGAACTTAAACGGAAATACATAAGTAGAAGCATGCATATATAAATATACATGTGAGATACGAAAAGGATAAATAGGCAATTCAATATATAAAGATATGAGCAGATGAAGTACAAAACCGTAACCATCATATTATAGATAGACTCGGGGAAGACACTCTTAGGCAACCATACACTCACTAGGGCTTGCATCTCACCATTAGCGGCATAAGTTTGATAAGATTGAGACTCGACAAACAAACCATGCCAAGTCATCCAAAGATCACAAATAACCAATCATATAATCATCCATCCAAACGTACAAATACGTTGACAACATCTTTCACGGTAAATGACACGCACTAGCACCGTGTACATGGCAAGTATGATTAAAATCGCATCTACGGGATGACATTTCCCTGAACGCATACACGATTCAACATTTCGAATATGTAGACTAATTTCCTCCCGGTAGAACGACGATAATAATACGGTCCTAGCCTAAATCTGGCCAGACTCTCGGAATCACATTTTCCGATTCGACATGCGATGACATTTCGCATCCAAGACTCGGTCATACATAGAAGTCGAGTACCCCAAATTCGGTCAACCTTCACGAAAGAGGCGGAAAAGAGCACAAGCATCATAACAAGCAGTAGGATACATGCAATGACACCACCTCGCAAGTATACAACATTTGACGGCCGGGTCGATCAACGCAAAGCGTTCGCCTCCTAACAACGTCGTCATATGCCCACTAACACATGCAATTAAGCAGTAAGGATACACTCCTCGTTCCGACATTCCAGCCTTACGAACGACATGGTAGCCGGGCGAATGAGAATACATAGCACATAACAATTAGTGCTCAAACCATAACATATGTAAAACCGACGCAAAGTGGGACATATCAAAAACCGTCACAAAACATGCGATACAAGCGAAAGAAATATCATATATTCTAAACATGAATATTTAAAGTCGTTACGTAAATTTATATGATAACCAAACCATGCGAACTATTAATAATGAAAACATAAGAAAGAGAAGTAAAGAGAAAGTCAGCGTGTGCCAGCCGGTCAGGTGGACCGGCTGCCGGCTACCCGGCTGGCACCAATGTAACATTTGAGAATAAATGAAAATGCAGCGTGTCCCAGCCGGTCAAAGGGACCGGCTGCCGGCTACTCGGCTGGGACCATAAGACATATGAGAAAATGAAGGTAATATGGGATGTGTCTCAGCCGGTCGGCTGACCGGCTGCCGGTCGGCCGGCTGAGACCTTCATAACATCAAAACTATTATGTAACACAATTAATATACAACCACTTACCAGCCGGTCAGCTGACCGGCGGCCGGTCGGCCGGCTGGGACCAAAAGTGCACGAAAATCACCTCTTCATCTCAAACATCATACAACAAACATCAACTAACATCACAAATCATCAATTCTCATTATCAATTATCAACTAACAACAATTATCATCAACAACACAATTTCTATGATTACTAATCCTATTCTAAATACGATTACAAACATAGAAAACACATTAAACACGTAATGATATCGAGTAACCCTTCACCGTTACCTTTTTGATTCTTCAATCCTCGTCGAGGTCTTCTTCTATCAAGTAGTAGTCTTTGTCGAGGTCTTGGAGGTCACCACCTACAATTAGACAACAAAAGATGAATATAATTCACCTTTGAGAAAGACGGATAAATTGAAACGTGAGAAAGACGGTAATTTTATTACCAATTAAGATAGAGGATGATGAGAGGGAAAGATTAAGACGAAGTTTAGTGACTTTGAGCGAGAAACGAAGGTGTAGTAATGATCTTTAGCTTGATCAAGAATGGAGTTAGGTTTTTGGGTGGTTACTTGGTGAGGAAGAAGAGTAAGTTGAATGTGGGAGTTAGGGTTTAAAGGAGAGTATGAGGGAGTAAGTGGAAAAACATGAGAAAAAGCCCATAAACGCCTTAAGACGTAAGTCACTCGGAATCTCGCGTAAAGTCCGAAAACGAACTCGGATTTTCTAAAATAGACACGGGAAATTCAAATCTAGACTAAAACTAAATTTCGCTGAAAAGTATCCGTATAATATTTTTACTATAAAAATAGGGTACATTTGCGGGTGTTACACAAACGCTAAGGTTTAAAATGTGTTTTTCAAAGACTTTTAAAACTCGCGTTTTTTAACCGTTGAAGCGATTTCCCGTATCCACAATTTGGCGACTCCGCTGGGGAACGTGAAGCTTGAAAAGCAAATAAATGGCTATTAGGTAACTTGTCATGTTTATTTTATTTAACCATGCATAAACCTATTTGAGACTTTAGGATTGGGCATTTTCTCCTTGAGGCTTCGCCCCACAATAGCAAAATGACGTCCACTGTGTCCGATTTAAATATCAAAGTGGGTCGTGGACGTTGGCCACCTTATACATATCATTTGCTACAACCTGTGACGAGTATATTGGTACCCCGACAAAGCGATTTCATTGGCAGGGACCCTCTTTAGAGACCGACCAAGACTTAGAAGAGTCTAGCCCATGCATTGCATCCCTAACATGCGAATGACTACATGCTATGTGGATCCCGTGTCTCTTTTTTCAAAAATCGCGTTTCAAACCGTCCCATTTTCGAAATTTCAACTCAAACTTTTCAAACCCATTTCTCTCGATTCAACCCTTTTGAACAAAGATCCATTTCTAGCTGAAATGCTTCCTATTTAGGATTAGAAAAATCCAAATTGTTTTCAAATTCAACCCTTTTGAAAAAAGAGCCGAAATGCTGCCCAATTAGGGTTAGAAGACAATCCAAACCAATTCTTCAAAATTGCCTCTTTTGACAAAAGAACCATTTCCAAGCCGAAATGTTGCCGGATTAGAATTAGATCTTTTCCTCAAACCAAAATCAAGCCATTTTCAGTCGGCATGCTGCCTGTTTTAATTTCAAATTCAATCGAATCATGAATCGAACCTAGCTGAAACCCAGAATTGAGTTTGAGTCAGTTAGGTCGAGTCAATCTAGTCGTCTCTCAATTGTCCATCCCCATACGTGCCATTCGGATCACCCGAGCCGATCTTTGGGTCTGAGTCCTGAATGTAGACCATTTGGTCTGAGTTGGTCCACCTAAAACGTCCTAAGTAGATCACATGGATGTTTATAACGAGCCCAAGACCCATGTTTGGTTCAAGGACGGGTTAGTCACACCGAGTTAAGCTAGTGTCATGTTATAACCGCGTCTAAGTTTGAAAAACCCGTCATAGTCATGTTTGAACCAAAATGAATGGGCCAGATTACTCGCTCTCCAGGTTCGAGTCCAATTTCGAGTCTCGAAGAGTTTGTTGTTTCTTTTGTGAGTCGAGTCCTATTTGTGAAGGGGATCTTGATTCGGTAATTGATTTTGCTCGGGGTTTTATTGTAAAAAGGCCTCCATAAACCCGTCAGAATGGAATGGAAGCTGAAGTCGAAAAGCTCACAACGAGTCTCGATCAGGTGCTCGAAAGGTTGGCTAGTCTCGAGGCTAAGATGGGTGGTGAAGCTCCACCTATTCCTCCACCTGAAACTGGGTTCAAGAAATGGTTCAAGTTGGTTGAAGATCACCTCAAGCTGTGTCGGGGTGAAAACATACACTATGAAAGTGCTCGGTGCTATACTACAGTTCAAGATAAGTTTCCCACCAACTTTGTCTTGACTGATATTCCTAAATTCAAAAGCACTGAAGACCCACTTCAGCATCTCCGTTCTTATAAGGCGTACCTTGCGCTGAAAGGGGTACATGCAGAAATGTTATCTCACGTTTTTGCCCAGTCGCTCGCAGAACATCGGAAGGCTTGGTTCTATGGGCTAGATCTAAAGAATTTCCCGGCTTTTGAAGACATTGCGGTGGAATTATGTAAGCATTTTGCTGATAATGCTGAGATCCAAACTACTATGAGAACTCTCGAAGTGATGACTTAAAAGGAAAGAAAGGGATTTACTGAATTCCTCACACGATGGCGCGCTGAACGCGTTGAGCTATCAAAAAGACCCGAAGAGACGGAAATGGTAGATAAGTTCGTCAGGAATCTACGACCCGTCTACAAGGATGCTATCAAATATCAGAAATTTGGCTCGTTTAAGGAACTTATTCGAGTCGGGAGGATAATTGAAGATGATGTCCGAATCGCTGAGGCCGAAAAGCCTAAAGGGTATCAAGGTGCCTCGTCCTTCAAAGCAAAGGCACCTTCTTCTAGTAATCACATCCAAGCTATTATCCTTCTAGGAGGAACTCTTAAAGGGCCCGAACAAGACCTATGCACTCCAAAGGTTTTCGGCACAGGGGAAGTTGGATCCTATCAGTCCCACACCAGACCCACCTGTCGAACGACAAGGAAAGTGGTACAAGCCGAACGCTTATTGTACTTATCACCGACGAAAGGGGCGTGACACGGATGATTGTTTTCGCTTTAAGCACAAGATCGAAGATAGGATCGAGAATGGGACAATTCCAATCCCGACGGTTAAACCCAACAACGTGAAAAACCCATTCGGTAATCACAAAAATGCCATATTTGTCGAAGACAACATGGATTTATCTCACCTAATCCAGCCTATTTTCCATCTCACTGGATTCTATGTCGGGACGGTCTACGTAGACTGTTCTAATTATCTCCCACGAGCCAAGAACGAAGTTCAAATCGGGGATTTCGCTATCGACTTCACACCGTTCATTCTCTGAAATGGGAATGAAATTAATGGGATTTGGGATGACGATGAAAAAGACATCTGTGACAACCCTCGCGAATGCGGAAAGATAAAACATACAAGCATGTGAAAAGATATGCGGAAATACGGTATTTTAAAAACTTTTATACATGCAAGTTTAAATAAACGAGGAGTGTCAAAATATTACAACTAGGTAAGGAAATACAACAAAGAGACGGGGTCTCTTAAAATGTTAACAAAGAACAAGTGTTTAGCAAACTAACTAAAATCGTCTAGAGGTTTATCATCCAGGGACTACGCCCGCTAGCTCACACCCGAACCCAAAATGTCAATCAAAAAGCCATCCAAGCAAGCAACCTGTTCATCCATGAAAAACATGAATGCCACAGTCAGTGGGGAGTAACTCCGGGTTCTCCCAGCCATATCACCTTTAACGTACAAATAAGGAAATACAAAAGTAGAGCATGCATATATAGATATACATGTGAGTTACGATAAGAAAAGATAGGCAATACAATATATAATGATAAGAGGCATAAGAGGCACATCCGAATCCATCAGTTATTCAAAGACTCGGGAAAGACACTCTTAGGCAACGAATACGCTCACTAGGGCTTGCATCTCACCGTTAGCGGTATAAGATTGATAAGATTGAGACTCGACAAACAAACCAGGCCAAGTCATGCAATGATCATGAATAATCAATCATGAAATCACGCATTCAAGTATAACAACATAAAGACGACATCTCTCACGGTAAATGAAACGCACTAGCATCGTGTACATGGCACGTATGATTAACAGGCATCCACGGGATAAGCATTTCCCTGAAACGCATACACGATCACATTTCGTATATGTTCACTAATTTCCTCCGGTAGGACGACGATAATAATACGGTCCTAGTCTAAATCTGGCCAGACTCTCGGAATAACGTGTTCTGATTCGACATGCGATAAAAACGTTTCGCATCCAACTCGGTCACTCATATACGCCGAGTACCCCAATCGGTCGACATTCCACTGAAAGAGGCGGAAAAGAAGTCT
>JAIUZE010018319.1:0-30326 GCA_022085475.1 Heliosperma pusillum
ATAGCGTCGTTATTATCGCCACATAGAGAGTCTAAATTATTGTCAAAATCAACTAAATATGCCTATCTTAACTTTCATTGTTAATATCATCTTAGTCATAAACATAATCATGAGTGAGTAGTCACCTTTCTAGGGTGTGGGGTAGCCATGTTAGATTGATTAAAAGATGATAATTGGATAAAAGAAATTGTGCTTTTAAAACATTGTGTCTATGCATGTTTGGACTTTAACGATAGTTGACGATTCTTGATCACAATCATTGACTAGTATGGAATTGTTCTCCAAGGTAGATATACAGGAATTGAATAGACAAAGCGTGACATACTGGATTAAGACCTAGTAAATCGCACTAAAAGTCTGCTAGACCATCTGATCTATGATTGTAATGAACACACCATTCTTACGAACGCTCAATGAATTACTTGCATATCTTAAATCCAATTTCATCAATATGTCAATCTACATGTGTGAACCTATTTCCCTAGATGCTTCTCATTATTGTTAATTTATTATTTGCTTTATCATTTCCATTTCCGTTTGTTTTGTTTTTATTCATGTTCTTTATTAGTTTAGACATCACAAAATCCAAAACCCAGAAAATCATTAGATAAAACTTAATTGTGAGACGATTCACAATCCATAGGAAACATCATCTCCCTGAGGATCGACCCCTACTTCCCTAATTACATTAGTTTGTTATTAGCCTAGTCTGGGTAATTTATCTTTGCATCGGGCTTGCGACATGCCTGATCAAGTCTCCTGGTGCAAAATCTTTCTTGGTCTTAGGAACCTTGGCATTCTTCTTGTATAGGTCATTAGTTTTCTCAATTTGTTTTCTGACTGATTCATGGAGTTTTAGCATTTGCTCCACCCTTTTCTTAGCATCATAGTGGATCTCTGACCTGGACACATTAGACAAACTCAAAGGCATTAAGAGGTTAGTACCAAAGACCACTTCAAAGAGGGAGTGGTCTGTGGCTGCTGATGGAGCTCTATTGAAAGAGAACTCTGCTTGAGCCAACTTCAAGTCCCAATCCTTGAGAGATTTGCTAACTATACACCTCAAGATCCTTCCCAAGGTCTTATTGGTCACCTCAGTTTGGCCATCTGTTTGAGGATGATGGGAGGTACTAAACAACAACCTAGTGTTTAGCAGTTTCCACAATGTTCTCCAGAAATGGCTCATAAACTTTGTATCTCTGTCAGACACAATAGTCCTTGGGACTCCATGTAACCTCACCACCTCATCAAGGTATATCTCTGCTACACTCACAACATCCTTAGTCTTCTTGCAAGCAATGAAATGTGCCATCTTACTGAACCTATCCACAACCACCATGATAGAATCTTTCCCACTTGCTGTCCTAGGTAATGCTACTATGAAATCCATACTTACATCTTCCCAAGGCCTACATGGGACTGGTAGGGGAGTGTAAGGTCCTGCTTGAAAAGTACTCTTGGCCTTTTGACAAACTTCACACCTTCTGAGCACTATTTGGACTTCTCCCATCATCTTAGGCCAGTAGAACTGATCCTGAAGTATGTCCACAGTCTTCTGAACCCCAAAGTGTCCTCCAAGGCCCCTTCCATGCACCTCCTTGATCAATAGACTCCTATAAGATCCTCTGGGAACACACAGCTTGTTTCCTTTGAACAAGAATCCATTTTGCAGAGTGTAGGGTGAATCAATGGTCCTTGTTCCCTCTTTCTGTGCTAACCAATCTTCTGCAAAGTCTGGATCTTCCTGATACATATCCTTCATGAACTCAAAGCCAAGGACCCTTTGCTCCATGGTTGATAGCAGAGTGTACCTCCTAGACAATGCATCAGCCACCACATTTTGTTTGCCCTCCTTGTATTTGCTAGAAAAGGTGAATGATTGGAGGAACTCCACCCACTTAGCATGCCTCTGACTGAGCTTATGCTGGCCTCCTATGTACTTCAATGCCTCATGATCAGAGTGTAAGACAAAAGGTTTGGGCTTCAGGTAATGACTCCAATGCCTCAGAGCCCTGACAAGAGCATAGAACTCTTTGTCATATCTAGAATAGTTTAGCTTAGCTCCTTTTAGCTTCTCACTGAAATAAGCTACATGTTTCTTCTCTTGGATAAGGACAGCTCAAATTCCTACTCCACTTGCATCACATTCAACCTCAAATAGACTGTTAAAGTCTGGCAACCTGAGGATAGGTGCATTGCACAAGAGTTTCTTCAGGTGTTTGAAAGCTTGCAAAGCATTCTCAGTCCAAGTGAACTCTCCCTTCTTCATGCATTCAGTGAGGGGTGCTGCAATGGTGCTGAAATTCTTAATGTATCTTCTGTAGAAGGATGCTAAGCCATGGAATCCTCTTACTTCTGTGATATTCCTAGGAACAGGCCAAGACTGGACATCAATGATCTTATCTAGATCAACTGAAATACCTTTACCAGACACCACATATCCTAGAAACTTGACTTCCTCAGTCATGAAAGTGCATTTCTCAAGCTTCCCAAAGAGCTTGCTCTCCTTGAGTATTTCAAACACAGCCTCAAGATGCCTCAAATGATCATCCTTGCTCTTGCTGTAGATGAGAATATCATCAAAGTATACCACCACAAATCTCCCTAGGCAAGGTCTAAGCACTTCTGTCATTAATCTCACGAAGGTACTTGGGGCATTTGACAGGCCAAAGGGCATGACAAGCCACTCATAAAGGCCATGTTTTGTTTTGAAGGCTGTCTTCCACTCATCTCCTTCCCTGATCCTCAATTGATGGTAACCTTGCCTTAAATCAATCTTAGAAAAGATCCTTGAACCACTCAGCTCATCCTACATGTCATCAAGTCTAGGTATAGGGAACCTGTACTTGATTGTAATGTTGTTGATAGCCCTGCTATATATGCACATCCTCCAAGTCCCATCCTTCTTAGGAACCAATAGAGCAGGTACAACACATGGACTTAATGACTCCCTTACAAACCCTTTACTCATCAACTCTCCCACTTGCTTCTGCAGCTCTTGTGTAGCCTTAGGATCACATCTGTAGGCTGGTCTATTAGGTAGTACAGACCCTGGTACAAGGTCTATCTGGTGTTCAATCCCTCTCAAAGGGGGTAAGCCATCAGGAAGTTCCTCTGGGAACACTTCCTTGAACTGATTAATGAGGGGCTTAACTTCTGCAGGGATTACCTTAGACTCCTCTTCCTGAACTTCTTTTGATAGCAACATTAATATAGGTTGTTCTTCACTACACTCTTTGACCATTGCTGACTCAGACAGAAACACAACTCCACTAAAGTCTTCAGTCATGCTTGGACTCCCATAGCTCTTCTGATGTGGTGGTAAGGGGGCTAATGTCACCTTCCTGCTCCCATGCTTGAAGGAATAGGTGTTGCTTCTTCCTTGGTGTATGGAGCTTTTATCAAACTCCCATGGCCTTCCTAATAACAAGTGACATGCATCCATTGGAACCACATCACACAATACTTCATCTTTGTACACACTTCCAATGGAGAATGGGACCATACATTGCTTATCCACCTTAACCTCTGCTCCCTTACTCAGCCATCTCAACTTATAGGGGTGAGGGTGCTCTTGAGTGCTCAACTTCAGCTTATCAACCATAGTAACAGAGGCCACATTGGTACAACTACCTCCATCTATGATAAGGTTACAAACCCTCCCTTGTATGGTACATCTGCTCCTGAAAATGAGGGACCTTTGATCCTCCTCCAAAGGTATCTGTTGTGAATGCATTACTCTCCATAGGACCAAGCTGTGGCTTGTGTCAGGGAGTGCCACTATTGCCTCCTGACTAGACTCTTCTTCCTCACTCATCACTTCTTCAACCTCAGGCTCATCCCTTTCATACTCAACTAGACCTTCTTTCTCCCAAGCCTCAACCTCCATTATAGTTAAGGTCTTCTTAGAAGGGCAATCCTTCCTGAAATGTCCATAGCCTTGACATTGGAAACACCTAATTCTGTTCTCAGTCAATGAAGTGCTTGGCTTTTGACCCATGATGCCCTTTCCCTTGTCTAAGGTAGGTGGGGGTGCTGTCTTAGGGGTATCCATGGTTCTCATCCCACTATAAGGTCTGGTTTGAAAAGGCCTAACAGGTTTTGGTGTAACAGGCTTAGTCTTTCCTATCTTTTCAATTCTCAGAGATAAGTTGACAACATCATCAAATGACCACAGAGGTTGCATCCTAACCTTGTTAGCAATGTTCTTATCTAGACCCTCTAAGTACCTAGCAATCCTTTGCTCAGGTTTCTCATTTATATCACACTGCAAGGTGAGTTGTTCAAACTCTCTTAGATAATATTCAACAGGTTTGTCTCCTTGTTTCCACTTAGACAATTTGATAAAGAGGTCCTGGGTGTAATCCTTAGCAACAAACTTGTCTAGTAGTTTCTTTTTCAGTTTGGTCCAAGACTTGATGGGTTCTTTACCTTCCCTAGCCCTTAACCCTTTCATGGTTTCATACCAAAGGGAAGCATACCCTTTCAGTTTAAGGATGGCTACTTTAAAAGACTTAGAATCATTATATCCTTTGTACTCAAAGATCCTTTCTACTTCTCTTAACCATTCTAAAAAATCATCAGGATTAAGACTACCAGAAAACTCAGGGATATCTACCTTAAGATGCTTGTCTATGTGCCTGTGGATGGAAGCTCTGCTTCTTGTTGAGTCATCTGAGTCTGGATACTCTTCATCATCAGGTGGCCTTCCTCTGCCTCCTCCTTGGCCTCTTCCACGTCCTCTGCCTCTTCCTCCAGCAAGCAAATGGTTGCCTATTACCTGGTCCAGGGTTCTGGTTAGGGTGGTTACAATCCCAGCCAGATCCTCCATCCTTGCTTCTACTCCTGCCAGTCTCTCTTCACTCATTGGGCTATTTTTGTGTTTTTAAATGTAGTTAGGGAAAATGAACCCAATAAGACTGTCAACCAAAGCTCTGATAACCAATTTGGAGTGTAAACTACTAAGGTTTATAAGTTTTGATGGAAGTTAGACTAGGTTTACTTAAACTGAAAACAACTCAAATAGAAATGAAGGCTGTTTTAGAGAGAGTGACTTATATCAACTGAAATTCAAGGGATATGACTTAGAGAAACTCCCCTACAGCAAAGCACAAAGGAAGGGACTCAAAGACTAGGAATTGAGACAAGTTTAAAGTGTTACAGCAAGGCACAAACACCCTAGACTAGACTCAAACAGCAAGCAAGCTAACCACAGGAATGCACAGGTATAACTTGACTCACAAGACAAGACACTGATCAGACACCTTGAGGGTGTATCAAGCTTGGTTCAAACTACAGCTCTTAGCACAAGTTTGATAGATTTGAGGGATTTCTCAAGTTAATTCATTCATAAAGTCTGCCTTACAACAACATACAAGACCTCCTTATATAGGAAGGCTGATATCTTGTGAACCATTGGATGTATAGATCATCCAAGGGCCAGCTTAGGATCTAAACTACTTCAACTGACACTAATTAAGAACCTTACAATCGGACGAGCTCAACAGCTATAAAGTACAGACACAAAAGACACAAACAGACTGATGCCAAAAAGCAAATAAAGCAGTTTTTGTATTTTTCCTGAAATAGAACTCTGTTGTTCTTGTTGTCTTGCTGCTTTGCTCTGGGTGTTTTATTGCTCCTTGGGACTCCCCACTCTTATTAGGACTTAGATAAACCTGCCTTGGATGAAGACAAGTTGACTTAGGCAAAAGGAAACCACATCTGAACATGTACTGCCTCTGCTATGCTGCTCACTGGACTCTAGCTTGGGGTGTCTGTTTCATGAGTTTTTGCTAGACTTCAAAAGGGGTTGTCCTGGACAAACTTGTAGTTTAGAGGGTTGGCTTGATGGTAGGCCATGGTGGGGGTGGTTGGGATGCCCTGGTGTACCTCCTAGGTGCAGGGTTTGTTGATTGGTCTGCCTGGTCCTGGATGGTTTTGTTTCTGTCTTGTGTGGGTAATGTGGGTTGTGTTGGGGCTTGGCATGGGTTGTTGAGTCCTGGAATGTCTTCCTCACTGGTCTGGCTTGGCCTGGCTTGATCTTGGCTTGACATAGCTTGCTGTTTAGACCTTGTAACTCGAGCTTCCATCTGAGGGGTCCTTGGGGTCAGGCTTGTCTTGTTTGTGGCTTGATCATCAAGGCCCCTTAGGTGAGCTCCTGCTGCACATTGTGACAGTATCGAGTACTCATATCAATGAGGTGTCGTGAAAACGGTCAAACAAGTACGCTACATGCAAAAACACCACCTCACAAGGATACAAAATTTAATGGCCGGGTCGATCAACACTAAGCGTTCGCCTCCCAACAAAGTCGTCTTATCCACACTAACGAACAATTGGATGTACCTCTATCGCTCCGACACAAGGTCTAACGAGCATAAGGGTACAAATGGGAAATGCGGGTTCAAAACATCCAATAGATAAGACTCGACCCATTACTCAAGACATAACCGACTCAAGTAGGAAACATATCTAAAATCGCCACCAAGCATGTGAGATAGGCAAGTGAGACATTACATAGTCTATACATGATCATTCATTGTCAATTTGTCATTACATAAGTTTATAAGGTAAACAAACCATGCTAATTGGTATAAGTGAAGTCATATGAGAAGAAAGAAAGAAGAAGAAATGCAGGGGATCTCGGCCGGTCAGGTAGACCGGCGGCCAAGGGGGTCGGCTAGGCACTCCTTCACAACAACAACAACAATTAAACTTCCAGGGTCTCCCAACCGGTCAGCTGACCCGCGGCCGGTCGGCTGACTGGGAGTGTAGGCAATCGATCAAAAATCAACACAACACAATGGACTTCCAGCCGCTGGCCGGGACGTCAAGCACACTTCAAAATTCGAATAACACTACAAAGGACTCCCTGCCGGTCGGCCAGCTGGGAGGTCGAGGCATTTCAAAATTTCCAACAACAATACATGGGGCTCTCAGTCGGTTGGCCCCAAACCGGCTGTGGCTTCCCTTTGTCCGATTTTCATCAAAACTCCCATTTTTCACTTCAGGAGGTTCTCATTCGACCCGAGTGCTGCCGGCTAGGACTCCTTTTGTCCGAAAATTACCAAAACATCTATTTCAAGTTATACCAATTCACACCAATTTACATTTACCAACATAATTCATCACAAAACATCATTTAAAACATCATATGAGTATTAAACCAATATATATGACATCAAATTATCATAGGACACTCATTTAACATATTAAACCCAATTTTAAGCAATAACAAGAGAGGTTTAACATTAGCTTAACCAATTTCCACAAGTTGAGACATATGAGATTAATTCCAACAAGTAAACATGTTCTAGTCATATATTCAAATCAACATATATAAAAGAATCCATTTTTAACATAAAGACTAATCTAAACACATAGAAAAGCACATAAGGTGTGATATCGAGTAACCCGTCTACGTTACCTTAATTAGCACTTCGATTCTTCGATTCCTAAGCTAACCATCAACCCACACGAATTCCTTGACCCAAAATCTTCAAAATTCAGCCTTTACCGACAATTAATATGCTAAAAAACCCAAACCGAATTTCTGGAAAATCGGTTTTAAAAGAAAGTTGGAAATTTTAGTTTTTTATTAGGTAGAAAGAAGAAGAATGGTGAGAGGATTCCGAAACATTAAATGGAATTGAACTCCTTTAAGAAACGAAGAAATTATGTCTGCCTTAAGATTAGATTTGGAATGTGGGATTTATAAAAAGTTGGAGGAAAGGGTTATTTTATGGTATGAATAGGAAGAGGATAATGAGAGGTGAAGATTGATGTAAAAATCGTCAAGTTCCGTTGAGAGACGAATAAATGACATCCGTCTTAAGTTTATGAAGTTATGGAGCTTTAAAGGAGGTTTTTGGCTAAATGGAAGGGATGAAGTTTGCTGAAAAATACGGGGGAAGGAGAAGTTTTATGGTGGGTTTGGTTTGAGAAGGTGGGTAATAATATGCCCAATATTCGAGTTGAGTTCGATTATGGGCTCACAACGGACTGAAAAGCGACGGTTTCTACCCAACTAAAATAAATTCAATTTAACATTAATTTAAAACTACGAAATCATAAATTATCGATTTAAAATATTTTAACCAATAAAAGTAAAAGAATAATTTTAAAACTTACGACTTTAGTAAATTACCAATTATTATAAAATTAGGGGTGTTACAATCCCTCCTTTTAAAAAGTTTCGTCCTCGAAATTTGAAAGCAGAAAACCAAAGTTAGAAGGACAGGAATTGGCTTCTCAAATTTGGCATCCAAAACACTTACAAGGAAATGGTATTTTAAAAACAAGACAATTTTCCAAAAATGTATATGGAAAGTTTTTTTCGATGGCGCCAGTCTCTTTCTCTGGAACGAAATCGCTCTTGTCGTGCACACAAGAACACCAACATTCCAAAGTAAAGACAAGATTAAAATAAAATCATACGTTGATAAGTGCAGAACTAGTTATTAGACATCTCCACTAACGAGTTCTAACATCCAACCAAACGCTGAATAAACAATAAGGGTAATATAAATCCATTTTCGCAAAACGAAGGTAGAAAATTCATTTCTAAACTTCTTTAAAAAGGGTAAATTTGAAAGATAACATAAAAATTTGGGAATTTTCTCATAGCGTAAACTCAAGATAACAAGAAATTACACGCACATAGAGGAAACTAGAGCATCAGACTCACAGTCACGATAATAAAAGATACACACAACGAGTAAAATGAAACAAAAAGGCTTATTGAAAAGGGTAAAAGCGTAAAGAAGGACAATGTCCAAAGAGTAACAAATTGAATAAGAGTCAATTCGAAAGACAAAGAGAGGAATGATAAACATAGATATATTTTATTCCCGAAGGAAAGTATGACAAGATAGATAAGAGAGTAATGAGCGATAGCTTTTACGGTCAAAGAGGAGGAAAATCTATGCATTAGGAAACCTCTAAACACTCTACTATGAATACCAAAGCCATCATGATCAACTTATCGGGCAATTTACAAACCTACCTTATAACGACACCAATATAAAGAACTTCCTTTGATCTACATCACTAACTCCACTAATAAGCTAGTCTTCAAGAGAATGTAACTTATCTCAGTTACACCTTAACCGCTTCCAATAATTAAATCCCACAAAATTCTTTACAATTACAAGACCAAAGCTACTAACCCAAATATCTAGTATCCAACTAACATTAACTAAGGTCTATAGACAAGAAAAAAAATCTATAATCAAATAATCCACATGAAAGATTCCTTAATATAATCTAACATCCTTAGTCCAATCATTATTACACTCGAAGCCACAAACATAGATAATCATAGCTAGAAAAACATAATTACCGCCAACCAAAAGATGAACAGGCTCACCATTTTAAATTTCCGATTCAAATCACCTCAAGGCTCACTATCCACAACTTGGAGAAATTTCTCATTCACAAACCACAAAATCTCATGAGAGAACAATTACAAATTCCAAATCATACATGGCCAAGCACATGGCGACGATACAACTATTCAAATATCCCAGCTTATCTATAACTCAAGATGCATCAATCTTCACTTATGAAAATATTCCTCAAACTTTGGTCACCAGTCTTAATTACCCTAAAGTAAAGTCTCATTTAGAATCCAACATTTAGAGACATCTAATTCCCAAATGATATCCAAGGCAACTATTATGATAATAAACAAAATTGAACTATCGTTCCAATAAACTTGAACCTCGAACTAACACACCACATCAAGCTCAAAAGTCTAAAGCCACCAAGAGAGGATACAACACCACTATTAGGATCCATCCTAGAGCTTAAGTTCTATTTCCCATGATAAAAAACAACATGAAATTTGCTCAACCAAAGTCACATCTTCTATCTCAAGAATCCCAAAATAAATTACACTCATTCTCTGAGCCAAGCAAACGAGATATCTAAACCACTAGAGGAAAGATGAAGCAACAACGAGTTATGGAAGGATAAGGAATCTCATGAGAACAAGAGAATAATCCGGCACGAGATAAAAAGAGAGGAACACTGAAAATAACGAGGTCATAAGTAAGAGACAATACAGATAATAAAGTTATGAAGATATCCGAGTAAGAAAGAAGATATGAGAATGCGATTTCTTAAAGATCAACAACGACAAAAATATGCAAGAATGAATATGGAAACATATAATGGTACGAGATTAAGAGATATAAGGTTTAATCCACAAAAGTTCTCCTTTAAAACTTAGGGTGATGGTAAGACAACTTATCCTTTTAAAAAATGTCTTTCTCAAGTCACAAGGGACCACCATACCACAATTCACCAAAATAATGTCCACTTGAATTTGACGACTTCGTAAATCATCCATTCTTTCTTATAACACGGATTCCAAAACACGAAATCGCAACCCAAGAATAATAACATTCTCCTAACTCCAAAATTCGATACAACTGCAAAGGTTCCAAAAACCGAAGGACTGATAAAGACTTATCTATTCTTCAACTCCTATACTCCACAAGGTAGAACACTGAACAAAATGTCATCATCAACATCTTAAACCATCTCCATCATAGCTCACCTAATCGGTTATAACTCACATCCATAATCCTGAAGTAACATGGTTTAATCTACCATCACAACTTACTACTTCATACGAGTCCCTGATACCATAAGATAAGATCATATCTTTAAATCCAAGAATTATAGCCAACTGCTTTTCCCACCAAGCATATACCCAAAAATACACACGAGGAAGCTACAAGAAGTCACTTAGTCTCAAAGACATTTTACAACTCAAGGTATCATCCAAATATTCTAACCTATAACAACTAGCCCTAACATAGGTATGATCCTCAAGACTATCTAATATAACCAAACGCCTAAGATCAAAAGATCAAGTCACCAATAAGCTCAAAGTCTTAGGCAACTCACTCAATCAACCTCACCTAATCAATCTCATTTATTATTCACACATACACATGACAAGTCTTTATGGATTAAAATCTCCAAAGCATAGCACACTGCACTCTCCAATGACTCTATCACTCACCATTATAGGGTGAAACTCAAATCTACACAACATTCTTCAAAGTCTCAAAATTAACTCACCCAAAGCCATTACACCACAAATAAAGGCGAAGGCATCCAAAAAAGGTCACAATGGCAAGTTACTGATACAAAATGTAAGATTGAGAAAAGTGACAAGAGAAATTCTCAAGGAGAGGACTATCTGGGAGAACGAAGAAGAATCTAGATAGAGCTAGGGAGGTGAGCAAGGTACACCATAGAAAAGAAAAATCATTGATGATATTGAAGAACACTTCAATTAGGCTTGTCAATCTTCAATCTTCGGTCGAGGATACTTTTTCTAGCTAACACATGGTCCACTTCAAGACGGTAAATACAAACAAGGATAACATCACTCAACACAATCAACAAACAAGTTAGAACCTAGCAAAAATCAAGTACCGTAAAGACTAAAACCTTAAGTCCTTAAGACTATTCATATCTCATTCATTATTTATTGGTTAAGTTATATAAGGTTAGGGTGCATGAGTGTGCATCGAGAGCGTTATAGCTCTGATACCAAAAATGACACCCCACAATTTTGCAATAAAGTAAACACATAGATTTGCAGCGGATATAGGAGATTTTTAAAACCTTTAAAAGAAAACCGCGAATGTCACTATATGATAAAAACCAAAACTTATTTTAATAAACCAATTATACAAATTGTAACTTAAATCAATATAAGGGATCCCGATCCCTTGATAAAAACACAAATAAGATAACTAAACTATAACGCTAAGGGTGAATCGCTGTAAGTACAACGCTCGCTAGCTCACTCGTCAAAACCCCAAGCAACACCGACCTGTAACTGTTGGAGTAAGTGTCCTCCACAATAGTGCATTTATATAATAAATCTCATTTGGAATATACGTGGCATGATTAGTATATTTTGATACTCCACGTCAGTTGATTAACGTAAATCGGTAACGCTCGGCTGACTAGAGTTTGACGTTATTGTCGTATGACGACGGTAATCAACCAATCCCTTTATGTCACATCTATAGGATGAGACCCAAATAGAATACTAATTATTTGTATACGATACAGTTTAATTAGGGCATTACATATATTTGATATGTACGTTTAGTTACGAGAGTTATTTATTGGAAATTGAGTTAGGAACTCATTCCACTTAAGTTTATTAGTCAATTATACGATAACTGACTGAATAAATTTTACGTCTTATTTAATACGATTAAATAAGATTTTATTTAGTGATTAATCGTTAATTCATTAAATTAGTTGAAGTTATGCATATATTTTGAGGTAGAGGTAATTGGTTAATTATGTTTACATCCAGCCGGTAGAGTTAATGATAAGGTAGAGGTAATTGGTTGATTCAAAATAAGAGGTTTCCATCCGGCCCGAGGGCCGACGGCCGGTAGGCTGTCTGGGACTCCATTTGTTCGAAAATCACCAAAACATCTATTTCAAGTTAAATCAGTTCACACCCATTTGCATTTACCAACATAGTTCATCACAAAACATCATTTAAAGCATCTTATTAGTAATAAATCAACATAGATGACATCAAATTTCCATTGGACACTCATTTAACATATTAAACCCAATTTTAAACAATAACAAGAGAGCTTTAACATTAACTTTACCAATTTTCACAAGTTGAGACATATGAGATGTATTTCAAAAGTAAACATGTTGTACTCATAAATTCAAACCACCTTATATAAGAGAATCCATTCTTAACATAATGACTACTCTAAACACATAGAAAAGCACATACGATGTGATACCGAGTAACCCGTCTACGTTACCTTTATTGGCACTTCAAATTTTCGATTCCCAAGATCAACCCACACGAATTCCTTGACCCATAATCTTCAAAATCCAACTTTTACCGACATTAATGTGCTAAGAAACCCTAACACAAATTCTGGAAAATTGGTCTTAAAAAAAGTTAGAATTTTCAATCTTTTATTAGCTAGAAAGAAGGAGAATGGTGAGATGATTCCTAAACATAAAACGGAATTGAATTCCGTTAAGAAACGAAGAAATTAAGTCCGTCTTAAGATTAGATTTACAAAAATGGGTTTCATAAAAAGTTGGATGAAATGGATATTTTATAGTATGAAAAGGAAGAGGAGAAGATTGATATAAAAATCGTCAAGTTCCGTTGAGAGACGAACAAATGGCATCCGTCTTAAGTTTATGAAGTACTGGAGTTTTAATGGATATTTTTTGAAGTTTGCTGAAAAATAAGGGGGAAGGAGAAGTTTTATGGCGGGTTTGTTTTGATAAGGTGGGTAATAATATGCCCAAAATTCAAGGTGGGAACTAGCCACTCGTATTTTCGAGTAGAGCCCAATTATGGGCTCATAACGGACTGAAATGCGACGGTTTCTACCCAACTATACTAAATTCAATTTAACATTAATTTAAAATTACGAAATCATAAATTATCGATTTAAAATATTTTAACTAATAAAAGTAAAAGAATAATTACAGAATTTACGATTTTGGTAAATTACCCATTATTATAAAATCATGGGTGTTACATAGTGGACCTGAGACCCTAGACTTTTAATCTTATAGAATTCATCTTTTGTTATTGCAATTAGTTATAGAAAACCAAAAAAACCAAATCTTATAAATTGTTACCTTAAGACGAACTTAGTTATAGCAAATAGATATAATTGTCTCCTAGTGGATTCGATACCTTACTTATCCCTGACTATTAGTTAGTACTGAGTTAGAATTACTTTGATTTAGGGAACACGACTTTACCCTTATCAAATTTGGCGCCGTTGCCGGGGAGACAAGAATTTTTTGTTAGTTTTTAATTTAGTTTGTCTTTTTTTTTTTCTCAGGGAACTTTAAGTTCCATGAGACCGCTCTTATCCTTTTCTTTAGTGTTTATTTATTCCCGGGTCTCTCAGGTCCTAGCTTGTACCATTCGATCCCGAACCAGAAAAGACTCTCCGTGCTAGACGAAACTTTTGAAGGAAACCCGTCAAGCCGAAGAATTGAGTACACTTGAGTCCGTCTACGCCGATTTTGTTGTAGAAAATCAATCCTTAGAAGTGGATACTTCTGGAACTGCCGTTACCACAACCATGACTAATCTAGCCAACCATTTAAAACCCACCCTTTCATCCATCCCCAAAGGGTTCAACTCCCTTCTACTGATGATGGTACTTTTGAGATTCGCCCGTCTTACATCAATTTGGTGGAGCGAAATATGTTTGGAGGGGGTACTAATGAGGATCATGCGAAACATACGGAGAAGTTCACTAACTATTACCGCTCCATTCCCTTAAAACCTGGAGTAACACAAGACCAAGTCAAGCAGGTGCTTTCCCCTTTTTCTCTACGGGATGGGGCAGCAGATGGGTTGGGTAAATTAGACATAGATGCGATGGGTATCACCGATTGGAATTCTCTAGCTCTTGCCTTCTACAAAAGATACTTCCCACCGCAGAAAACCAATGCCATAAGAGGTCAGATTACAAAGTTCAAACAAAATCTCACTGAAAACTTCAATGAGGCATGGGTTCGATTCAAGAAACTAGTCAAATCTATTCCACATCATGGTTTTGAGACTTGGTTCCTATGCAACCAATTCTATAATGGGTTTTATGGCGATCATAGAGCTTTGCTAGATTCCGCTGCCAATGGGAGGTTTCAAAATAATAGAACTGATGCTAATGCCTGGAAATTAATTGATGAGATAGCTACTCACACTACTGCTGAGTATGGTAACCCCAAGGGTAATGTGGGAAGGGGTAGTTCAGATAATGCCGTTGTAGCCCAGTTGGAGGCATTGACTGGCCAAATTACAGAATTGAAACTTCCTAGTATTTGGGAAATAAGCAAATGCTTCATGCCAGGGATTCAACAAGAGGTAATTTGTTAGAGATGTGGTACCGCGGGGCATAATGCGGTCAAATGTATGAGTACGGTTGAACAAGTACTTACTTTTTAGTCTTTTAATCAAGGTAGTCCGTACTCTAATTTTTATAACGAGAGGACAATGGAGCATCCAAACTTCTCCTATCGAAGTCAAAATGTCCTTAATCCTACCCCGCCACCGCCACCACCTCAGCAACAAGGTTCATCATATCTGATTCCTCAAAATCGCAATTCTTAAGGCAATTATAACCGTCAAAATCAAGGAGGCCAATACATCCAACAAGTTCCTTCTCAAACACCTTAAGCACCTCCAAATAACGATATGGCAGAATATAAAAGCTACGTTGCAACAAAGCCTCACCATCCAACAAAAGCAAGATGCCCAAATCTCTCAATTGCTAGCACACATTAAGATAGTGGATGCCCAAATTGCTCAATTGGCACGTCAAAATCCACAAAGGCAACCGAGAAATCTTCCTCCTCAAGGACAACCCTCACATGAGCAAGTTAATGCTATTACCTTGAGGAGTGGGACCCATTACAAAGGCCCGGTGATGCCTATTGAAGAGGGTGAAAAGGACGAAAGCTTGGAGGTATCTCGTTAAACTGAGAAAAACAACGAAATAGTGCCTGAAAAAAAGGTTGCTCGATCGAGCAACACCGGCCTGCTCGATCGAGCAACCCTAAAAGAAGCTGAAAATTCTGCTCGATCAAATCCTGGAAGTTCCTCTTTCAACCAACTCTATCGAACAGATACTTTGCTCGATCGAGCAACCTCTGATCATACTAACGCTCTATCTAAAAAGGAAAAAAGAAGCCGAGCCAATCACAATTGCTCTTCCATATCTACACCGACAACGTAAATCCTAGTTGGATCAACAATTCGGGAGGTTTATAGAGGTGGTCAAGAATCTGCAAGTGAGTGTATCATTTACTGAATTGATCACTCAAGTACCAGGGCTTATGAAAATTTCATCAAAGATATATTGACAAGGAAGCGGTCTTTTAATAAAGTGGAGACGGTTGCATTTACTGAGGAATGCAGCGGTGTGTTACAATCCCGTTCACCACCTAAGCTAAAGGATCCAGGGAATTTTTCTATTCCTTGTAATACATGCCGTTTAACTATTGATAAAACACTTTGTGACTTAGGGGCTAGTGTTAGTGTAATGCCATTTTCTGTATGCCAAAAATTAAATATGGGTCAACTTAATGTTAAAACTATGACCTTAGAAATGGCGGACTGCTCTATTAAACACCCTTTAGGGATTTTAGAAGACGTGTCGGTTAGAGTAGAGAAGTTTTTCATTCCAGTTGACTTCGTAGTATTAGATATGGCTGAAGACACCCAAATTCCTATCATCTTGGGACGACCATTCCTTCACACAGCAGTGGCATTCATAGATGTTAAGAATGAGAGACTTATACTAACGGTGGGGGATGACACAATTACATTCAATCTGGATAATGCCATAAAACACCCCATGTTAGAGGAGACATGTCATCGGATTGATAATGTTGATATGAATATTAATGAATGTCTCGCATTGTGTTAGAATAAGGGTTCTCTGGAGATCGCCTTCGTTTCCAGCGCTGCTGAAGCTGGAAGTTCACGGAGTAAGGAAGTGGTTGACATGGGAAAGCTGGTAACGGGAGACGAATGTAAGCTATAGAAGGTCTATAGCTTAGGTAAAACCCCCTAAGGTTACCGAGGTAAAGAAACTTGAGCTTAAGCCCATCCCATCCCCTCTCATCTCAAGTACGTGTTTCTTGATTCCCAAGAGATGTATCCTATAATTATTAGTGCTAGCTTAACTGATAGCCAACTTTCTGAATTGTTAGTAGTTTTAAAAAGACAAAAAAATGCTATAGGCTATAACATTGACGATTTACAAGGTATTAGTCATGAATTTTGTATGCACCGTATCTACTTAGAGGAGGATCATAAGGCTTGTAGCCAAGGTCAACGTCGGTTAAACCCCACCATGCAAGAGGTCGGTAGAAAAGAAGTGCATGAACTGTTAGATGCTGGAATCATATATTCCCATTTCAGACTCAAAGTGGGTAAGTCCCGTTCAGGTAGTTCCTAAGAAAGGAGGGACTTCAGTTGTTACTAATGAGAATCACAGACTCATATCTACTAGACTAGTGACTGGGTGGAGGATGTGTATCGATTATATGAGGCTTACTGTAGCAACCAAGAAAGATCATTTCCCTCTTCCCTATATTGACCAAATGTTCGAGTGTCTAGCGTGTCATAATTGTTTTTGTTATCTAAATGGTTACTTGGGATTCTTTCAGATCCCCATTAATCCTGATGATCAAGAAAAGACTACCTTCACATGCCCTTACAGTGTCTTTAGTTATCGAAGAATGCGTTTTGGGTTATGTAATGCCCCTGCCACCTTTCAACGTTGTATGATGCCTATTTTTTCAGATTATATCGAGTCTATTATGGAAGTCTTTATTGATGACTTCAGTGTTTATGGGACTAATTTTGAGGCGTGCTTAGCTAATTTGTCTAAAGTCTTATAACGTTGTGAGAAAAGTTATCTTATATTAAACTGGGAAAAGTGCCACTTCATGGTGACTGAAGGGGTGATACTTGGTCATTTAGTATCTGGATCCAAGTTGATAAAGCTAAGGTAGAGGTGGTTGAGCAATTACCGTACCCGGAAAATATTAACAGTGTTAGAAGTTTTCTTAGTCATGCCTAGACCTGACAAAACTGACCCGATCCGAAATGACCCAACCCGAATAACCCGACCCAACACCCGAACTCAAGACCCGAATTTGACCCGAAACCCGAATTGACTCGGCTCACTATAACCCGACCCGAATGTTAATTGTTGCAAACAGATTATTATTTACGAATAACTTCAAATTAGCTTACCCGATAATGACCCGAACCCGACCCGAACCCGACCCGAACCCGACCCGAACCCGACCAGAAACTAGCAAACCCGAAATTGGCCCGACCCAAAACTTACCCGACCCGCACCCCACCCGGTTGACCCGTTTTACGGGTCGAGCATGCGGGATTTTATCGCCGCTTTATCAAGGATTTCTCCAAAATTGCTCAACCATTAACCCAGCTTTTCCATAGGGATGCCCGTTCGTGTTTACTAATGAGTGTGTTAAGTCCTTTGACTGGATTAAACATGCTCTTATCTCATCTCCTATTATCCAATCGTCTGATTGGAATTTGCCGTTTGAGATTATGTGTGATGCCGGTGCTTACGCAGTTGGGGCTGTGTAGATACCCGTATCCGTCGATACATGCAATTATACAAATCCCGCCAAACACCTGATACTGATAGGACGATATGTATTTCTCGTTCGATTTTGTCATTATTTGAAGTTCGTGTAATCGATGTAGAATGGGTGTCGTCGTCGTTGTATTTTAAGTGAAATTTAAAATTAACTTCCGTCTAAAACAAATTCATTTTTAATTTATTTTAAAATTTAGTTTTATTTTATTGAAAATAAAATAGCTATTTGAAAAAACTTGACTTGAAAAGTCGACTTTGAGTTCCTTTATTTTATCGTCTCATTTATTGTTTAAAATGATGTTTTTAAAAAAGTTTATAACACGATTTTACGACGGTTTTTGAGCCCGTATTGCCTTGTCTTAAAGCCATTAACCACAAAAACCGACACATCCACCATGTAACCCATACTCCTGACTATATTTTAACTCAAAATAAACTCAACGTTTCGATAACTTATCACAAAATAGAATCAAACGACCGACTACCTTCTCAGCTGGTCATTGCCATCTTAAATTTTTTTTTAATAAAAATATTAATAATAATAAAAATATTTAATCCCCTTCCCCCTCAAATAGTCGAACTCAGTCACTCATTCCCTGCCTCTTATAACTCCTTGTTAACCACCAACACCCACAGTCGCTAACTCAAGCGATATAAACGCCCTTCACCCCTAGTGTGACACACACCACACCTTACGCCACCATCGTGCCTTACAACAAAGCTTCGATCTGCTTTGAGGCGCGATACCACCATCAAACGCCACCATTTAAAGTCACCACCATAATAATATCCGCACTCCGTTACTCTGGCCAACACTTCTCATGTCGTTGAAGCTCTAAGAGGTGGTGGCATTCTTGAAGAGGGGGAATAAGAATTAGGGGCAGAGGAATTACGGCTTGGGAGATTTGGGATCAGATAAGATTGATTTGTGTAAGTCCATTATTGATTGTTAGGGGGATTGTAGAATATGGGTAATTAGAGCTAAGTATCTAAAATTATGGGATTAGATTAAAATTAGGGCAGACTGAGTTTGAATTTTGTTGCAGATTTTTGAGAAAATTAAATGAAGATTGAAAATTAGGGTTGAAAAAAGGGGAGGAAGTGCATAAAATTTTATTGAGATTAAAATTAGAGGAATATTGAAATAGATGAAGATCATTTTGTTGTAGGCTTCCTTCATTTTTGGAAGAATGAACGAATTAAAGGGTGAATTAGATGAGATAAAAATGGTGGAAATTGTAAAGAGATAAAAGAAAATAAAATGGATGGAACATGAAAGTTACAGTTCACTGGGTAAATGGAAGAGGACTAGAGGAGCAAGATGAAGGAAAAATAAATAGAGAAAAGTGAGACCTGTGAGAGAAATGACCTGCTATTTTAGGTCAATAAAAAGGCTATTCTATTACATGATAAAGGGGCTAATAGTTGGTTATAATGCTAGTTAAATTAAAGCCTGGAATAATTTGAGAAGGACCCTAATAGTATAGAGTATTGTCATTAAATAACCCAAAAAACAAACTCAAGACATCCCAACACAATCGCGCGCCCCTGATTTCCAGCACTTATCCTGATCCTAAAACCCGTTCAAAACTAATCGAAAACCCGCACCCATTAACCACAACCCATAACCTAATATCCTATCCATATTAGCTACCTTAATTACCAAGAAACCCGTCATACAAACCCTAAAAAGACACGAATTCGTAGCCAAACACAAACAGTACCCAAACTGCCATCTCCCTCTTAACCCTATTTCCACCCTCTCAAACAACTCTATAAAAGCACCGCTACCCCTCCATTTACTACCCTTAGCACTCAAATAAAACTTAACAACAATAAAAATTCAACACAAACCCTAACAAACCCTATAAGCTACCCTAGACCAATGCACACTGCTCTGTTTCGCATACACAGTAGCAACTTCAACCCAAAGTTTCTCCTTTATTCGACATCCATTCAAAGCCAAAAATACCTTTTTTAATAACTACTCTCTTTCCTCTTTCCAAAACATCTTTCAAATCAAATTTTCATCGAGTAACAAAGATTCTACAAGCGTTTGAAAATCGTTGTGCATTGCTCTAGGAAAACGGGTTTTGTTGAAATTGTTTTCGTCCACGACGACCCTTGTGACACATTCTATTATTGATTATGACAAAAGACTTTGTCAAAGATACATGTATGTTGAGGGTGCAATAACTCATCCTTCTCACTTTTAATTCACGTATTTTTGTTAGTGTTTATTATTCGTTTATCGTCAATTGTTTTATATTATTAACTCGTCATTGTGTTTATCATTGTCTAACTCAAGTAAAGGATTTAACTTGTAAATAGTTTTAGTTTAATTCATATGTTGTATTCATATTAGGTCGTAGTTGTTTTCGTTATTAGAGTCATGTATATTTACCGTCTTAGTTTAATTGAAAATAACGACTAAATTCCAACATTAAATAATTATGCAATGATATTAGATGATCAAGGAAGAAGAAAACATGATTTAAATTAAGGTGGAATGAAATTATCCTTTTATTGTCATATTTTGAATAACCTTGTGATAATCCTATTTGAATAAATATGGATTGATAAATAATTTAAATGAATTGGGTCCAACTTAAGAAATAAGTTGTTCTTGATTTATTTTAGTCGATTTGATTTTAATTATGAAATAGTTAAATTTAAATTGCATGTTAATTATATCTTGTAAACTAACCACTAATGTTTGCTAATCAATCTTATGCTAAGAGTAAGAATCTCTCTTTTCCCTATCTCCTAGTTTGTTTATACTAGTTAGTTTAAATGAACACTCACATGTTAAATAACTTTGACAAAGTTAAATGCATTAAAACGACATAGAATGTTATTCACATGTTAGGGTTTAAATTGCATGGTTGCATTCGCATGTGACACGTCTCCAAATAGCCATTCATTTGTTTAGTAGAGAACGTTATTGTAACGGGTGGGGTTAGGTGTTTTGAATGACATTAACTAACTTCCTAACACGTAATCTCACACGAGCTCAAATCTCTTAAATTGGTTTCTAAATTCCATTTAAAAATTTAGTGGCGACTCTTTTCAAAAGGCATTGCGTGAATCGGATTCCCTCATCCACCAAGCTATTTTGGGGCAAACGAAGGATAAAGTTTTGCATGCGGTCTAATATGCTAGTAAGACCTTAGGTGATGCGCAAGTTAACTATGCTATTACTGAGTAGGAGTTACTTGCCGTTGTCTATGCTTTGGATAAATTTAGAGCTTACCTTGCGGGTTTTAAAGTGATAGTCTACACAGATAATGCAGCCCTGAAGTATTTCCTGACTAAAAAGGAAGCCAAATCTAGGCTTATTTGCTGGATTTTATTACTACAAGAATTTGATTTGGAAATCCAGGATAAGTCTGGTGCAGAGAATGTGGTTGCTGACCATTTGTCTCGTTTGCGATATGAAGGGGGGGGATCCAATCCTCATTGATGATTCGTTCGCTGATGATCATGTCCTTGCCATAACCATGGAGACTCCATGGTTTGCTGACTATGCCAATTATTTGGTTGGGGGGATTATGCCTCTCGATCAATCTTATCAGCAAATGAATAGGTTTCTACACGATGCCAAGTGGTACTTTTGGGATGATCCTAATCTTTTCCGGGAGTGTGCCGATGGTATTTATCGACGATGCATTCCGGAGGGTGAGGTACATGCCATCCTTTCTCATTGTCAATCTTCTCCTTATGGTGGTCATCACGGTCCCTCAAGGACGTTTGCTAAGGTAATGCAGTTGGGTTTTTGTTGGCCGACTATTCTCAAGGATGCTACTACTTTTGTTCGTTCTTGCGACGCGTGTCAAATAACGGGTAATATTTTGCAAAGGCATGAGATGCCTCAAACGGGGATTTTGGAGGTTGAAACCTTCGATGTTTGGGGTATTGACTACCCAGGGTCATTCACATATTCTCATGGGAATCAATATATTCTAGTAACGGTTGACTATGTTTCAAAATGAGTGGAAGCCATTTCCACTCCCACTTGCGATGCCAAGGCAGTTATTAAACTGTTTCAGAACATTATATTCTTATGATTCAGGGTCCCTTGTGCTCTCATTAGCAATGGAGGGAAGCATTTCAATAAACACAATCTTACACTTTGTCGAAGTAATATGGCATTACAAATCGTCGAGGGTTAGGCTATCATCTGCAGATAAGTGGGCAGGTAAAGGGTTATAATAGGGAGCTTAAGTCAATCCTTCAGAAAGTTGTGAGTAAATCAAGAAAGGATTAGAGTCGTAAGCTCGATGATACTTTATGGGCTTACCGAATTGCTTTGAAGACTCCAATAGATGATTTTCCGTATTGGTTAGTCTGTGGCAAGGCATGTCATTTGCCGGTAGAATTCGAGTATAAGGCTTTGTGGGCCATTAAGGAGCTTAATATGGATCCCTCATTGGCGGGTGAGAAATGAATTATGTAATTGCACTAGCTCAATGAGTTTCGATTGCATGCTTATGATAATGCTCACGTTTACAAGGAAAAGACAAAAAAATGCCACGACAAGCATATAATGCAGCGGGAATTTTGAGTTGGTGATAAAGTATTCTTATTTAACTCACGTTTGCGTTTGTTTCCAGGTAAGCTTAAGTCCGGATGGTCGGGACCGCTTACTGTTGCTGAGGTGAATAAGTTTAGGTCAGTTACACTGCAAACCAACAAGGGAGAAACCTTCAAAGTCAATGACCATTGCTTAAAGATCTATTATGAAGGGGGATTTATAGGAGTGATATAGGCCGTCGACCTTTTCACTCTCGATAATTCCCCATGATTTTGAGATACCACGGTCATGCGGAACCGTCATAAAACATCGCTAGTCGGGAGGCAACCCGGTATTTTAGTGTAGTTTATTTGTATTTTTATTTAATATGCATTTTAGTTAGTAATTAGATTAGTTATTAATATTACGTCTATATTAATTTAGATTTTAAATGTTACGTGTCGTCTAGGATATTTAATATGGGTCGATTTGATGCTAAGAGTGAGGTGAGGGAGAGATCTTATGATATTATCGAGTCTCTTGCAGGTATAAAGTTCAAGGAAGATTTAAAGAAGAAAAAATAAAGAGAAAAGGTTGGGAATTTGAAGGTTGCTCGATCGAGCAAGTACCACCTGCTCGATTGAGTTGGTAAGACAAGGCCCCATCCAGGAATTTTTCAGAAATTGAAAAACAGGAATTTTTAGGTTGCTCGATCGAGTCGTGTTTGGTCCGACCGATTTGTCTCTTATTTTCAGGTTTTTCCCCTAAATTTCTCTCACTTGTTCTTCATTATTTCGGCTCTATCTCTCTCTCTCTCTCACACACACATATTCTCTCAAATCTCTCTAACAAACACTCATAAAACATCAATTACTTATCTCTATATTATCAACAATCATCATCCTATTTTAATCACAATTTTGGAAGAAATTGCTCATATTGCTGCCTCTTTTTGCCAAAAATGTGAATCTGGGGGTTGCTTCTAATTCTTTGATTTTGTGCTTTTAATTGTTGTTTGTTGCTTCTTTCCTTAATTATTTAGTATTTAATCGCTCTAACATTGCTTATTACTCCGTCTTACTTGCTTTTTAAACCCGAAATTTGAATTTTTCGAACCTAGGGTTTGCTACACTGGTTTTGTGAGTATAATTGTGGTGTTTCTATGATTTATTTGCTTCAATTTCATCATGCTTAGACAAGGAGGAAGTAGTAAGCGACCTAGGGAATCCCAAGTCGTCCCACAACCTAGGGTAGCGGCAATTCCTAGAAACCTGTCTTACCCATGGATTGTCTTTAGTACCCAAGCTCAGCATGATAGAATTTAATGCTTGAGGGTCGCCCTATGGACCCTACCATGGGTGTATTCCCCACCATTATTAATGCCCTTGGTTTGGGTAATGCGATTTTTCAAATGTTTGACCGAATCGGGTTGGGTGGGTTGTATTCCCTTAATGAACTATCATATCGATCATTGACACTCGAATTCCTTAGTTCCTATTATTGGGAAGAAGGTGAGGAGAGTGTGTCTTTTCGACTAATAAATAGGGATTTTGACTTATCTTATGCCGAGTTAGCGGGGCATTTGGGCTCTTTGATGGTAGTGATGGTGATTGGACTGTTATTCCTTCCGGCGTTCAGGCCATTAAGTACTTTTCTCTGTTTAGTGGTCTTTCTAACCCACATGTTAATGCCATGGTTGTGAATGATGTTTAACATCCCTGTTTAAGGTTGTTTCTCCGATTGCTTAGTTTTTTTTTTTGGTAGGAAAGATTTCAGTAAGCTCAATTCTCATGAAGTTCTATTGCTTGCAACTACACTTAATCCAAGGCATGAGAATTTATTTCAATTTAGACCAGCCGCCATTGTGTGTATTGCTTTCTGGAGAGTAGACTCACCCTCCCAAAACTAAATGGACAGTGGGCTCTAGTCACTCAATTGGCTAGGCAACTAGTTGGGTTTGGGGGAGACCGTAGATACACACCTATGTGTTGGAGCTAGTGTCCTCCACAGTTAGTGTGATAACGTGTATAAATCTCTTACAGGTTCACAGCGTATACTTAGTATTCTTATCAGTTGATTAACGTTTACTGATAACGGTTGGCTTGCTAGAAGTTTGACGTTATTGTCATTTTAATGGCGGTGATCAACTGGTCCCTAAAAATCTCACGTAAAGGATGTGTTTGAGAGATATGATTATATGAAAAATATAATCATATTGATGTCTTATATGACTAAAAGGTTTGTCGATGTAATGATGATACGATTATTTAATACGATTAAATAATACTAGCTGAGACGAATTAAATGTTAATTCGTAATTGAATATAAACTGTTATATCTAATTGATGTATATAATGTAATTATTTAATACGATTAAATAATGTAAGCTTAAACGAATTAAATGTTAATTCGTAATTAAATATAAACTGTTATATGTAATTAGCAAATTATAAATATACGATATTTATAGTTGACGTATATATTATACGTTATTGTCATAATAAATGATGTCAGACCGGTATTAATAAATCGACTACAAGATGTTGTATGGACTTATTAATATGTGACAACATAAATGACAATAATAATACATACACATTTTATACATTAAATAAATAAAAAAAAGAAAAGCTAACAACCTAAAAACAAGTAGAGAAAAAAGAGGGAAGACTCCTCCCTCTACTCCACTACTTGTTGGACGGTTAAAAGAGGGAGAGTAGAAGAGATTTATACCATCTCTTCCTCTACATTCTAATCATTACTTCTCACAAAATTATTATGAGTAATTTTTGGTATTCATTCTAGCACAAGAAAAGGCATTTCTCAGAGCATCTTGGGTGCAACGGTTAGGAGAATATCGATCTCGATATTTATTCTTAGGCCATATTGCTAGGACTGGAGGTTGATTCTAATCTCTATGTTTTATAATTATGCATTTCGTTTATGACTCGCATTTCATATACTCCCTCCTAGTAGGTCATTTCTTCCCTCTTTCCTTATTGGGTAAGTCGGGTTTTCTTCCCTCTTTCCCTTTTTGGATGTGGGGTAGTGTGTTTTGTGTGGTCTAAATTCATTTGTATGTGGGGTAGTGTGTTTTGTGTGGTCCAAATTTATTTCCTTAATTTTTGTGTAAAAGGGAAAGGGGAAGATATGAGTGACTAGGAGGGAGTATTATAATTTCGTTATAATCCTTAAATTTCATGAGAAATATACCGATATTTCCCACAAGTGGTATCAGAGCTTAGGCTACGAAATTATTTTATATGATTTTTCATAAACGATGAAATATTAAATTAAAAAAAAAAAAAATTTGAAATTTTTTGTTTCGGCTTCATTTTTTTTCGGCCGTGTCATTTTTTTTATTCTTGTTTTCATTTTGATTTATTGATAGTGTTGTTTTAAAATGTTAAGATGACAATATGATAAATTTGTAGATGTTTTAATTTAATAAGGATTAAATTAAAATGTAAATGGAAATTGTTTTGAATGTTTATGAACATTTGTTTTTGCTATATATTTTCGACTTACATGATGTTAAATTGTTGTTTTGCATCATAATTCATTAATTTTAATGATGTTAAATTGTTGTTTTGCATCATAATTCATTAATTTTAATGATGTTCAAATCAATTATGATTAGTCGAATATTATGATAATCGATTTAATCATGATTCAGATATTCATTTTAAAATGTTAAATTGAATCATCTAGTTTGTATCAATGTTTAATAATGATTAAATGTTGATAATTTTACCGATCTTGTAATATTAGCGACATCAAATTAATATGTTTAATTTGTAACAAAAAAAAGGGCCGTGGCTGTTTTATAAAAAAAAAAAAAAGATTCGGAATTTTTTTTTGTTTTTTTTAATTTGGCCGAATTTGTATGCATTATATTGATAGTGTATGATTGTTGTTGTGAAAAAGTTCACAAATATTGGATACCCAATTATTTTAAAATGGTTTAAAATAATGTTGGATTAATTCATATTATACGATAATATGAATTAAAATTGGATTATGTTTGATTGGAATTATTGTGAGTAATTTAGGAATTGTCACATAGTTTTGATCATTTTAAAATAGGTGGTTTGGATAAATTATTCTACATAATTAAGGAATTATGTCTTGAATGACTAATTTATTGTTGATGCATTTTATTTTGTTGAATGATTTGTTGAATGGTTTATTTACGTATTTTTGCAATTGGTTGTAATTTGTATTACCTAGTGTGGCCTTAGTTGATTATGTTTTCGTAATGATGGAAACATGATCTTGATGTAATTTTGAGATCTCGAATCTCCTTTTGTTTTCTTTGAAATTATGTTTTGTAAAATTAGAATGTAAATAGGTTTATATTTTGTAATTTTATTAAATGTAATTTGAGAAGACTAAAGATGGAGATCGGATTGCTCACTCCCGCTACATGGACCAAGATGGAACATCAAGACAAGCTTTTCGGGTCCAATTATGGATGGATTCCAAAGTTGTATTTTGTTCATTTTGGTAGATAGGCCACACTAGGACTTTGTAATTTTACGTATTTTTCGTTCTTGTTGCTTTTCTTCACATGATAGTTAGTGCATCATATTCCGCCTAAACCAAACCACCTACTAATAAAATGCATGAAAATTGACTCATATAGTTTGAATGTTAGTTATCATGGACATAAAGATGTCACTCGAATTTAAGCCATCATTTTAGTTTATTCATTCTCGCATGCTAGATATTAGTTCACTTAAAATTGAATTAAAATAAAATTGATGGGAGCTTCCTCTAAACCTAAAATTGAGACTAGTCTTTATAGGCCAAACTACTATGAATCCCTTCTTCGTCGGTAGGCATATAGGACCTTACTCTCCATATGACCCCTTCTACGTTGGGTAAGTAGTATGTGTTGACTTATTTTACCTCAACATTATAATCCGAAGAGTTTCTCGTGATTATGATGGACTAAGATAAAAAATTTATCGACCAAGAATTCTAAAGGTAGAATTAGCCAAGTGGTTGGCTTATAAATTTATAGATAATTGAGTCTTGGGATCATTTATATAATTCTTGAGGGAGGTCAATTGTATAAATGCTTGAGTCTTCGCATTAAACAAGTTTTTGCACTAGACTTAATTCATATCGATGAGTATGCTTATTATGTTTTTCTTCTTTTTCGCAGTGTAGAATTCGTTTTATATTGATAATACTGCTTATAACAAATGGCTGGCCATAATGATGTCCCTATGCCAAGTGCCACACTCGCACGCGAGTCCTGGCTTAAAACTTTCATGGACCACATGAATCAGTCCACGCGACTGAAGAATGACGGGTCCAACTTTGCGGACGGGGAGGCGCAATTATGGAATGCAACCATTGCTGACGGCAAGCTCAAGTACTTGACTGAGCAAATACCGCCAAACCCAGGTTTCAATGCGAGAGCTAACGAGTCACTTGCTTATACTAACTTTGTTATGGAAGCGGGTGCGATAAAGAACGTACTTATCTTTGCAATGGAAACCAATTTGCAAAGACGCTTCATTGCCCAAGGTGCAAATAAGATTTTCACCATGCTCACTAACGAATTCTCAAAAGCACCGAGAATCGTTACTTATGAGCATACATGTTGCTTCTTTGAGGCAAAACTCCAGAAGGGCCAACCGGTTAGCCCACACATTCTTGATATGATTGAGAATGTCGAGAAACTGGAGGCACTTGATTGCAAAATCAGTGAGATCATAGTCATTGACCGTATGCTTCATTCACTTCATGATGGTTTTGCCCTTTTCAGGGCAAATTACTACATGAATGACATGAGGAAAAGTCCTCATGAGCTACACTCACTTCTCGTATAGACCGAGAAGGATCTGAAATTGAGTGGGAGCATGAAGCAAGATGTTCTCATGATTTCCAACAAGAACAAAGGTAAGGGCAAGGCTCACGGCGACCTAACTATAGGGAAGCCAAAGTTTAAGAAGTTAGGAAAGGGTAAGAGTGGGCCTGGTGAGACTAGTAGCTCACAAGGCAAGGCAAAGAGCAAGGACAGTGACATTGAGTGCCACCATTGCCACAAGACTGGGCATTGGAGGAGGAAATGTCCCGTGTACCGTGAGGACATAAAAGCAGGCCGCGTCACTCCTGTTGGTATGTCATCTTTTATTCATATGATTGAGATTAACCATGCAAGTTTTGGAACTTAGGTACTTCATACAGGGTGTGGTTCTCATCTGTGTAATCATTTGCAGGGCCTAAAAAACATCACACCTCTCGCAAAGGGTGATGTGGACCTGCGAGTCGGGAATTGAGCAAGAGTTGCTGCAGTCTCAATGGGAACATATGTAATCCAACTCCCGAGTGGATTTGAGTTGTATTTATATAACTGTTACTATGTACCCAGTTTATCTAAGAACATTATTTCTGTTTCCGTGCTTGATAAAGACGGTTTTTCATTTTCAATTAAAGACAATAGCTGTATTTTCTCTTTGAATGAAATGGATTATGGCAAAGCAGTTTCCATGAATAGCATTTATATCTTAGATCAAACCATAGACATATACATGTGAATAATAAGAAAGTAAAGGTTGGTGACAAAGATCAAACTTATCTATGGCACTGTCGTATGGGACACATAAATGAAAAACGTGTAAAGAAGCTCATTGAGAATGGGACTATCTCCCCATTTGATTACGAATCATTTGGCACGGGTGAATCATGTCTTATCGGCAAAATGACTCGAATTTCCTTCAAAGGTGTTGAAATGCGTGCTAATGACCTATTAGGACTCATACATACTGATGTATGTGGACCTATGTCAATCAACGCAAGAGACGGCTATAGATATTTATCACTTTCACGGATGATTTGAGTAGACACGGATATGTCTACTTATTGAAGCATAAAAGTATGTCCTTTGAAAAGTTCAAGGAATTCCAGAATAAGGTTGAGAACCAACTGGAAAGAAAGGTTAAAGAACTTTGATTAGATCGTGGTGGCGAATATCTTTCAAATGAGTTTTCTCAACACCTTAAAGACTGTGGCATAGTATTATAGTTAACTCCACCTGGAACACCTCAATTAAATGGTGTGTCCGAACGGAGAAATCGAACATTACTTGATATGGTTCGATCCATGATGAGTCACACGGAGTTACTGAAATTCACTATGAGGTGTTGCTCTTTGTACCGCCCGCACCCTCTCCGCCTCTACTTAACGAGTAGTCTAAAGCTGTAGACAAGACTCCATATGATATATGGAAGGGAACGGTCCCTAACTTGTCCTTTATTCGGGTTTGGGGCTGCAAGGCTTATGTCAAGTGGAGACACGAGGATAAGCCCGGCCCGCGATCGGTCAAGACATACTTTATTGGTTATCCAAAAGGAATGTTTGGTCATTACTTCTATTCGCCTACCGAACAGCGAGTTTTTGTTGCGGCTAGTGCGAAGTTCTTAGAGAAAGAGTTTCTCGAGAATAAGTCAAGTAATAGAACCTTCGATCTGTCGGAGATTCAAGAACCAACAACCGAGCAACCAATGGAGGAAGAGGTTCCTTCAACTTCTGCTACGGTAATATTCCTCCGGAACCTAGAGGTTGGGTAGAGTCTCCATCCTTCCAGACAGAACTGTGGTATG
>JAIUZE010018321.1:0-29105 GCA_022085475.1 Heliosperma pusillum
TATATATATATATATATATATATATATAGATAGATAGATAGATTTAGGATCCGGTGGAAACGACCACTCGGTGCAAAAAGTGGAAACATACTTAATTATCCCTTAATCCCTCGACATTTTAAAAATCACTCTCCCCAACCAAGACAATGACCCGTCTGATTTTAACAAACCCCAACATCACTCTTTCACCACCAACATTCCCACATCCACAACCATTATACTACCGACGAAAACGATTGACTGACCGCCGGCGACGTGATCACTAGCTCTTCCCGGAGCCGATGGTGGTTACCATTCTCGTTCCCGCACTGACGTCGTCCCCACCACCATCAACACACCCCTAACCCTCTTTGCGTGTCTTTCTTACCACCATCAAGCTCCTTCCATCTTCTCCTTTACATCACACAAATAATGAAACTGATTTTGACAAATCCCGAGCAAAATCTCAATTTCCTTATCCTATACACATCCGTATACACCACCACCTGCCACCGTTGAAGACGACGTGGTATCAACAACAGAGACCGTCGACTAGCCGAGATGTTGCGCAGTAGCCACCTATTGATGCTGGTGTTAGAACTCTGGTACCCACAACCAACTTCTAATCCTATAAATCATAACCCTCTTAATTGGGTTTCTTACCCATTTATATCTTATACTATGTAATTATTAAGGTAATTTAATGTATCTACCCTTTACAATGATGTATCTCAAAGAACTTTTAATGTATCTAGGAACAATATTGGTGTATTAATGGTAGATACACAAGGAAAGTTTGTAGATACGTAAAAGAATGGTGTAGATACATTGTTTTGAGAGACGATGAAGAGTGGCCACATGATCTTAAATGTTGAAATTCCTGACTCTATAATCATCTCCTCTTTCTTTTCTTGATCATAAAATTCAAAAAAATAGAGGAGAATTATCATGGGTAAGGAGAAACGTCAGCGGCGGCTGCGTTGTGCTTCGGCAAGAAGTGCTGTGTTCCGGCGAGGTGACGGTCGGCGGGTTGAGTGGTAAATATGAACGAGGGAGGTGATGGGTTGTTATATTGGGATGTGTAGTTTCATAGTGGTATGCGAGTGATTGTGTGTCAGGGAGATATTTGTTTTGGTTTCAATTACTCTGTATATAGTTAGGAGTGTTTTAATCTTTCTAGTTCGTTTCCACTTTTTGCACCGAGTGATCGTTTGCACCGGATCTTGACTGTGGGAAAATATCCGTATATTTCACCTCTAAATTTCAGGATTATAACAAAATTATAAGATACGAACTAACGAGTCATATATGAAAATAACGATATAAATAAGAGATAAAAACAACCTTTGGTCCTTGATAATTGGCTTAAGAACAATATCAAAAGTATGATATCTCCTACTAGTTGCACCCAAAATGCTCCTTGATATGCCTTAATCATGCTAGAACAATTATACAAAAATTACCGCTAATTTTATGTGAGGTTTGATGATAGATCTAGAGAGAAAAATTGAAAGAAAAATCACCCTTGTATTTTATTTGTGCCGTCACATCCACCACAAAAAACCCTAGGTATTTTTCTTTTTATTCCCCCTAATAAAACTAGCTAGGTTTTCCTAAAATAAGAAATTGCAATTCCGGATCCTTTCCAAACCGATTTGGACCGAGTAGATATATCCATTTATTGCTTCATATTTTTCGGTCATACCTAGTAAATAACATCCATTGTATTATTATAATTATCGTCACTAATATCGTCATCTTATTAATAAGTCCACTCAACCTTTTGCAGTCGATTTATTAATACATGTCTGACAATATTTACAATAATTATTACGAGTAATACATTTGCTTAATTAAACATAACGGTTTATATTTAATCACGAATTAACTGATTAGTTCGTTTAAGCTAACATTATTTACATTAATTAAATATAACAGTTTATATTCAGTTTACGAATTAACAGTTTAATCCGTCTATCATCATCATTTTTTACTAACCTTTTAGTCAAATACATCGACTAACCTTTTAGTCGTATAAGGCATCAATATGACTATATTATTCATATAATCACATCTCACAGACACATCCTATAGGTGTGACTTATAGGGACCAGTTGATCACCGCCATAATAAAATGACAATAACGTCAAACTTTTAGCGAGCCAACCGTTATTGATAAACGTTAATCAACTGATTATTATACAAAGTATACCATGTGAACCTACAGAGATTTATTTATGTTATTGCACTAACTGTGGAGGACACAGGCTCCAACAATCTCCCACTTGTCCGTACAAGTGTATGTGCGATAACCGGTTCTCATATCCATAATAAATTTTTCCCACTCAATGTAAACCAATTTGCAAAGTCCGTATTCACAAAGGTCGTAGTTTACAAGTGATCAGTATCAAGAGTGGTTTCCTCGACTAGAGAGTAACTTAACTGATAAACGAATCTTTATTAGAGCATGGCCATGCATTTCAGTTACAACTCCTCGAGGGGCCCTGAGAAATAACCCATAACCATGATTAAAGGGTGGATATTTTTCTTCAACGTCGAATCTTGCAGATACAAGCGCAGTATGAAATGACCCAGTAAAAATCTACTTAGCCTCCTGTTACGGTCGACCATGAAAAAGAAACCAAAGTCACCCAAAAACTGCCTTAATCTCAAGAGACAGTCGATAGTCAAAAGAATCGACTCTAGGAACACTATGGACGTCATATCCACGACCTGGCACCTAATGTTCTGAAACATTTAGGACTCCATAACGTTGTCACAAAATTGTCCTGCGAGGTATCATTATAACTCGCATATGTGATCGATCAGTCAACTGTTTGACTTATGACTCGTTGAACCCACCATCAATCGACTTCACAGAATAATTGCCAGAGTTATCAGCTCATGTAGGCGATTACGGACCAAAACAAATATAATGTAATTCAGTTCACTTTCTGGTGTTCAATGTTGTCAATACAACCACATGAAAAACAAAAATTATAAACAAGCGGATTTCATAGATGATTTCATAGAAAGTTTTATGAAAAAGATACAGGTGTCTAATCCATATAAAACAACTAATACAACTCAGGAACACGTTTGATTCCCATGGAAAAACGTGCCCTTCATGCTTATCATATCTCAATGGTTTAGTGAGAGGATCTGCGACGTTATCATCCGTAGCAATCTTGTCTATCACTATCTCCCTTTGCTCCACGTAATCTCGGATCATGTGAGCCTTCCGTTGTACATGCCTAGACTTGTTGCTGGACTTAGGCTCCTTAGCCTGGAAGATGGCACCACTATTATCACAATAGATGGTGATCAGGTCATCCGAACTAGGAACTACAGTTAGTCCCTGTAAGAATTGACGCATCCATATAGCTTCCTTCGCAGCCTCTGAAGCAGCATAGTACTCGGACTCAGACGTAGAATCTGCTATAACACTTTGTTTGGAGCTTTTCCAGCTGACCGCAGCGCCATTAAGAGTAAAAACGAATCCAGACTGAGATTTCGAGTCATCTCGATCCGTTTGGAAGCTAGCATCTGCGTAACCGATTGCCTAGCTCAGTGGGTCACCTCCATAAGTCAATACCCAATCCTTAGTCCTCCGTAGGTACTTAAGGATATTCTTAACAGCCATCCAATGTGTTTCACCTGGATTGCCTTGGTACCGACTCGTCATACTCAATGCATATGCCACGTCTGGACGTGTGCATATCATGGCATACATGATCGATCCTATAGCTGATGCATAAGGAACCCGACTCATGCGCTCGACCTCTTCCGATGTCTTTGGTGCCTGAGCTTTACTCAACTGCATCCCAGAAATCATTGGAAGGTTCCCCTTCTTGGAGTTGGTCATGCTGAACCTCTCAAGAATCTTATCTATATAAGACTCCTGACTGAGGGATAACATCCGTCGTGATCTATCTCTGTAGATACGGATCCCCAAAATTCTTTGTGCCTCGCCCAGATCTTTCATCTGGAAGTGGTTCTTTAACCAAACTTTTACCGAAGTTAAGAGAGGTATGCCATTCCCAATCAAGAGTATGTCGTCAACATACAATATTAGGAAGACAATCTTTCTCCCACTCGACTTGATATATAATCATGGTTCCTCGACCGATCGAGTAAATCCATTCTCTTTTATCACCTGGTCGAAACGATGATTCCAACTCCGAGAAGCCTGCTTAAGTCCTTAGATGGAACGCTTAAGCTTGCATACCTTCTTAGGATATTTAGGATCAATGAAACCTTCGGGTTGTACCATGTACAACTCCTCCTCCAAATAACCGTTTAAGAAGGCGGTTTTCACATCCATTTGCCAAATTTCATAGTCATGAAAAGCGGCAACCGCTAAGATTATCCGAATGGAAAACAGCATAACTACGAGTGCAAAAATTTCATCATAGTGCAACCCTTGCACTTGAGTGAAACCTTTTGCCACTAGTCAAGCCTTGTATGTATCTGGTTGTCCTTCTACAGAATGCTTTATCTTATAAAGCCATTTGCACTGAAGAGGCCGAGCCTTATCAGGTAAGTCAACCACATCCCATACGTCATTCTCATACATAGAGTCCATCTCGAATTGCATGGCTTCAAGCCATAGCTTAGAGTCGGAACAGGTCATGGCACCTTTATAGGTAGCGGGTTCGTTATTCTCTAGGAGGAAAACGTCACCTCTCTCATTCTCCTCGACCATACCAATGTATCTGTCTGGAGGAATAGAGTGTATACCCGACCTCCTAGGTTCCAAAGGAATATTGACCGCAGCCGATGATGAAGGAACAGTTTCCTCCATTGATTGCTCGGTTGTTGGTTCTTGAATCTCCGACAGATCGAAAGTTCCATTACTTGTCCTATTCTCGAGAAACTCTTTCTCTAAGAACGTCGCACTAGCCGCAACAAAAACTCGATGTTCGGTAGGCGAATAGAAGTAATGACCAAACATCCCTTTTGGATAACCAATAAAGTATGTCTTGACCGATCGCGGGCCGAGCTTATCGTCAGGTCTCCACTTGACATAAGCCTCGCAGCCCCATACTTGAATAAAGGACAAGTTAGGGATCGTTCCCTTCCATAATTCATATGGAGTCTTGTCTACAGCTTTAGACGGACTTCGGTTAATTATTAAAGCAGCTGAAAAAAGAGCATAACCCCACAATGAGTCAGGTACAACCGTGTGACTCATCATGGATCGAACCATATCAAGTAATGTTCGATTTCTCCGTTCGGACACACCATTCAATTGTGGTGTTCCAGGTGGAGTTAACTGTAGTACTACACCACAGTCTTTAAGGTGTTGATCAAACTCATTCGAAAGATATTCGCCACCACGATCTGAACGTAGTGCTTTAATCTTTCTATCCAGCTGGTTTTCAACCTTATTCTGGAATTCCTTGAACTTGTCAAAGGACTCACTTTTATGCTTCATTAAGTAGACATAACCATATCTACTCAAATCGTCCGTGAAAGTGATAAAATATCTATAGCCATCTCTAGCGTTGATTGACATAGGTCCACACACATCAGTATGTATGAGTCCTAATAGGTCAGCAGCGCGCATTCCAACACCTTTGAAGGAAATTCGAGTCATTTTGCCTATGAGACATGATTCACACGTGCCAAAAGATTCATAGTCAAATGGGGAGATAGTCCCATTGTCAATGAGCTTCTTCACGCGTTTTTCATTTATGTGTCCCATACGGCAATGCCATAGATAGGTTTGATCTTTGTCACCAACCTTTGCTTTCTTACTACTTACATGCATTATATCTGTGGTTTGATCTAAAACATAAATCCCATTCATGGAAACTGCTTTACAAAAAATCATTTCGTTTAAAGAGAAAATACAGCTATTATCCTTTATTACAAACGAAAAACCGTCCTTATCAAGTACGGAAACAGAAATAATGTTTTTAGATAAACTGGGTACATAGTAACAGTTATTCAAAAATAACTCAAATCCACTCGGGAGTTGGATTACATATGTTCCCACTGAAACGGCAGTTACTCTTGCTCCATTCCCCACTCGCAGGTCCACATCACCCCTTGCAAGAGTTGTGATGTTTCTTAGGCCCTGCAAATGATTACACAGATGAGAACCACAACCAGTATCTAATACCCAAGTTCCGAAACTTGCATGGTTAATCTCAATCATATGAATAAAAGAAAAAGACATACCAACAGGAGAGACGCGGCCTGCTTTTATGTCCTCACGGTACACGGGGCAGTTGCTCCTCCAATGCCCAAGCTTGTGGCAATGGTGGCACTTAGACCTGGCAAAAGCAACCCGGCCCGATTGACCCGACCCGAGTGACCCGACCCGTGACCCGAAATTGACCCGAACTACAACACCCGAATGTGACCCGAAACCCGATTAGACCCGACCCGACCCGAACATGACCCGATCTTTCTTGACCCTTAACTGACCCGACCCGAAAATAACCCGATCCAAAACCACTCAACCCGAAAATGACCCGACAAAACATAACTTTAATTGAACTGAAAAGACTTAAAATGGCCTTTTGTCTCTTATTCTTTGACCCGAAAATGATCCGACCCGAAATAACCCGACCCGGTTGACCCGAAACGGACCCGACAACTAACCCGAAACAAACCCGAAACCCAAAATAACCCGACCCGACCCGAATTAACCCGAAATCAACGAAAGATCCGAACTGGCCCGACCCGAACCCGACCCGGTTGACCCGTTTGCCAGGTCAAGTGGCACTCCACGTTACCTTCATCGCTCTTTGTCTTGCCTTGTGAGCTACCGCTAGTCTCACCAGGCCCACTCTTGCCTTGCCCTGGCTTTTTGAATTTCGGCTTCCTTACAGCTAGGCTGGCCTGAGCCTTGCCCTTACCTTTGCCCTTGTTTGCAATCATGAGAACGCCCTGTTTCAGACTCCCACTCAATTTCAGATCACTCTCGGTCTGTACGAGAAGTGAGTGGAGCTGATGAAGACTCTTCTTCATATCATTCATATAGTAATTTGCCCTGAAAAGGGCAAAACCATCATGAAGTGAATGAAGAACGCGGTCAATGACGATCTTCTCATCGATTTTGCAACCAAGTGCCTCCAGTTTCTCGACATTCTCAATCATATCAAGAATGTGTGGGCTAACCGCTTGGCCCTTCTGGAGTTTCGCCTCAAAGAAGCGACAGGTATGCTCATAGCTAACGATCCTCGGAGCTTTCGAGAACTCGTTAGAGAGCGTGGTGAAAATTTTATTCGCACCATGGGCAATGAATTGCCTTTGCAAATTTGATTCCATTGAAAAGATGAGTACGTTCTTTATCGCACCCGCCTCCATCATGAAATCACTATAAGCAAGTGATTCATTGGCTCCTGCATTGGGGCCTGGGTTGGGCGGTAGTGGCTCAGTCAAGTACTTGAGCTTACCGTCAGCAATGGCAGCATTCGTAATGCCGCCTCCCAGTCCGCAAAGTTGGACCCGTTATTCTTCAGTCGCGTTGACTGATTCATATTGTCCATGAAAATCTTAAGCCAGGACTCACGTCCGAGCGTGGCACTTGGCATTGGGTCATCAGTATGGCCAGCCATTTGTTATTAGCAGTTTATATCTGAATATATTTGACTGTGGAAAAAGAAAATAAATATGTTAAGTTTCATCGTTTTAAATTTGAGTCTAATGAAAAACTGTTTAATTAGATGACTCGTGCATTTATACAATTGACCTCCCTCAAGAATTATATAAATGATCCCAAGACTCAATTTCTGTAAATTGATAAGCCAACCTCTTGGCTAATTCTACTTTTAGAATTCCTGGTCGATAAATTTCTGTAAATTCTATCTTTAGTCCATCATAATCACGAGATATTACTCGTACTATAATGTTGAGATAAAAATAGGTCAACACTCACTACTTACCCAACGTAGAAGGGGTCATATTATGACTTCCGACGAAGAAGGGGTTCATAGTAGTTTTCCCTATAAAGACTAGTCTCAATTTTAGTTATAGGGGAAGGTCCCATCATCTTAACTTTATTCATTTTAAGTGAACGAATGTCTAGCAACTCGAGAATGATTTAAACTAAGGTGATGGCCCTAAAAGCGAGTGACATCTGTATGTCCATGATTAAATATTCAAACTATATGAATCATTTTTCATGCATTTTAGGTGGTTTGGTTTAGGCGGAATATGATGCAATTATCTATCATGTGAAAGAGAACGAAAGCGAGACAATACGTAAACTATTACAACGGTCCTAGTGTGGCCTATCTACCAAAATGAACAGTAAATACAAGTTTGGAATCCATCCTTATGGACCCGAGAAGCTTGACTTGATGTTCCATCTTGGTCCATGTAGCGGGAGTGAGCATCCGATCTCCGTCTCTAGTCTTCTTAAAATTACATTTCAAAATTACAAAAGTAAACCTATTTACATTCTAATTCCCAAAACATAATTAAAAAGAAAAAGATACGAGATCTCAAAAATACATCCAAACCATGTTTGCATCATTACGAAAACATGATTAACTAAGGCCACACTAGGTATTACATTTTAAACCAATTGCAAAAATACGTAAATAAAATCATTCATTCATTCAAACAACATAAATAAAATGCATTGTAACAACCCGAAAAGTACCCTATTTTTCTAGTAAAAAAATATTTACTAACACTTTTGAGTAGAACTTAAGTTTTTAAAATAGGAATTTTTGTTCCGAGTCTTATTTTGAAATTCCGCGTTCGTATTTGGAATTTTTGAGGGATTCCATGAAAAGACCGTTTTTGGTCATCTTTGACTTTTCTTGACTTTTAAACCGTCTTTGACTTTTCCTTGACTTTTTAAAGTCGTCATTTACTTTTTATTTATTTTTACGTCGTCTTAAACTTTTCTGAACTTTTAAGCCATTTTGACTTTTTCCGACTTTTTAGTCGATTTTGACTTTCGTTGACTTTTCCCGACTCGTCTTGCGATTTTGAAGACCGAAATTTTATTTAAAAAAATTATATTTTTGATTTATTTTTATTTATATTTATTATGATTTATCATACTTTAATATAATTATTTTGAATTTATTCGGAATTTAAAGAATAACTTTTACGGTTTTTAATCGAACGTCATTTAACTATTCCCGACGCATCGTAATGCGCGCAACAAAATCGAAACTCGACTTTGGCATGAGTCACCCGCGCGTGTCATCGCGTTCCACTCACCATTAGATATTTTATTTATTTTGATTAAAATAATCAAAATATCTAGATATTTAATTACTTTATCGATCCGTCAACGGAAATTACGCAAATCGAGCAAAAACAGACCCGATGATCACCTTACCCACACTGCTCACCCTCTCCTCTAATAGACTTTGATATTTTTATTTCTTTTGATTAATATATCATAATATCTAGATATTATTTTACTTTATCGATCAGTTAACGAAAACTACGCCAAACGCTCGAAATCGGACCCGACAAGCTCAACATCACACGGCTCCCTTACCCACTCTTAAGCCTTGATATTTTCATTATTTTTCATTTTTATATCATAATATCTTGATATTAACTTTATCGTAAATTATATTAAATCGTTTACCGTAAAATAATTATTAAACGCGAGTCAATTACGGAACAACAATTTTAAAACTCACCACCTTTATTTGTCTATAAACTCACGTCCAACTCCACTCCACTTTACTCACAAACACCTTTTCACTTTTCAACAAATCAAATAAAGATCAAAATATCACTTTCTTTAATCGTTCTTCGTGTTCTTCATCGTTCATCAACCGTTCTTCATCGTTCTTGAGCAAAACCTTCCTACAACCTTCATTTCCTTAAGTAATCCGTCCTAATTTATATTTCTAGAATCTCCTCTTCGCTCTCCATCTTCAAGTACGGTTTATTTTCAATTCCGTCAAAATCGTTTTCAACACTTTAATTATTGAAAATCTATTTTTACTTCTAATAATGTTTTTCTTGTCATTTCTTATAGGGGAAGATTTTGAAGACGAGTTTGGTGACTCATATATTTTAGGAGATGATTAGAAGACGGGTTTCTTATTTTCTTGGTGCTTATTATTTTGGTGCTACTTGATTTTAGCTAAGCTAAGGTAACGATTCCGAGTTACTCGACGATATAATGTCACATAGCCTTAGTTTCTTAGGTTTTAGTTCATAATATGGTTACTAATGATTTTTAGTAGTAACATGTTAAGTAGTATGATTTATATGTTGTATGGAATTTTTAATATGTTAGTGTTCTAGACATGTTAGTATGATTTAATTATAATCATGATTTAATATGCATGATGGTTGAATTGGATGTTAAAAATGGATGTTGTTAATTAAAATGATGTTAGGATTAATTAGGGGTGGTTGTTGTGGTGGCCATTGAAGTGGCCGGTGATGGTGGTGGCTGAACCGGCCGGTTCAGGCTGGTCAGACCGGTCCAGGCCGGTCCAGCCGGTCTGGGTTGGTCATTGGTGGGTCCGGGTCTTGGTCTTGGGGTTGTGTCGATGTTTGATTGTTTAATTGTTGTTTTGACGGGTTTTAAATATGTTAAGCATGCGGGAAATAATTAGAAACGGTTTTTAGAAATTTTAGGCAAAACAGCCCATTGAGCCCAAATCAGGCCGTGAGGCCCAAATCAGGCCCATGTGGGTCCGGTCCAACTCAGCCCGTGGGTCCCACTTTGGGACTTGTGACTGTTTTTGAGTTATCGTCCTTTTTATCGCGTTTTGTAATAATTAGCAAGCGAGACATATTAATAAGTAAAATATTTAATTAAAAAGGTTTTTCATTAAATTATTATTTCTCACATGTTAGAAATTATAAGACGAGACCGTAGTTTAAGTTAATCTCCTTTAAGTCAAACGGGGTTTTGGGTATAATATAATCTAATTCACATGTTAGAAGTTTTAATAGAATAACATGTAATGAATATGTTGATTTTATGGTCTAATGTGTAAAGACTCTGTTTCTAGCCGGTTTGACCAAACGGGTTTGGTCAAACTAAGATCTAGTCAGCCCCGTTTTGACTGATGACCCGTCGCGGGACTCGGGTCGGGGATTTGTCTTCAAGTAAGGTTGTATTTAATTAATGACTTAGCCTTAGTAGATATGAGGCGATATGTTATTTGATTATGATTTATATGCAATTAGTCACATGTTAGGAAATTGTTTCAGTGACTGTTTAATTATATGGTTGGTGTCGTGTTGACTAAGTACCCATAGAGAATTATTAGTATATGGCGTCTTGACCATTCTAATTCTAAATGAGTATCTTGGACCATGACATTGATAGGCCTTACTATCTTTAACGAGCATATGGAGTTTACAGCTTGATAACTTTTTGTGTCTCGGCCTGGGGGGCTTATCTCCAAGTCGGGGCATGGCTGCCTGATCCGTTTTGGGACTGGAGCCAGCTTAAGTACTAGCCATCTCTGCTTAGGGGGTCGCCTAGTATAGTTTCTCATAGACGGTTATGTCATGGGACGGGGAATGGAATAGCTGTTGTCGCTAGGTCTGATCAGTCTAGGACTAGGATGTTTTCCTACCTTGTGGTATAGCCTCGAGTTACAGAAGTCGACTATTGACTGCCCTAAGAACTTATGCCTGTTTGTAGACGTATTGGTCTTTCATTTTTGTATGATTCTATGAGTTCTAGAAGGTGAGATGCAAGCCGGCTAGGATTGATAGAGTTTGGATTACCGATTGTTAACTGATTCCACTGAATTACGTGTTGATTAGGGTTTGAGTGTATCAGGGCCATGTTACATGGTAACCGCTGAGCCAGCAGACCAGCTTCCCTACCTCGGGTTATAGTTTATTATCGGTTTCACATGATAGCTTTCATATGCTAGGTTATATGTTAGTTATTTGTTTCATAACATGAAAAGCATATCTTATATGTTAAGTTTTGTATTTTCCATATACCTTGCTTTTATGTTATTCATGTTTAATTAAACTCGACATTTCGTGGCTGGGAGAACTCGGAGTTACTCCCCACTGACTGTGTCTTCCGTGTTTATATTTAATGCGGTCGAACAGGTGGTGAATGCATATTTGGGGTACATTGACGAGCTAGCGAGCGAATTATTTACCTTGGACCTATATTCGGTTCTTAGATTGTATATTATTATACACTCTTTTTATTTCCGTATTTATACGGGAGATATGTCTCCCGTCTTGTATATTTCTTTTGTAGAATATTATTTCCGTTTTGTAAGGACCCTTTTTATTTTATGACACCTTCGAATATTATTTCCGTTTTGTAAGGACCCTTTAATAAATTTTTTTTCTTTCCGCAAATTTGAGGGTGTCACACGTCTTTTGCAGAGGCCAGTCATGGCCAATTTGATACTACATCCTCTGATTTCACTGGATACTCCTGAGGCCGGAAACCCATGAGTATGATCGCTTTTAATCCAAATCTTCATCATGTTTATATTTTGCATGCATTTAGATACTTGTATTATATCTTAGTTTAGTTATCCATTTAGTTGCATCCATTTAAGCTTGCATTAGAATTTAATTTTGTAACATATCGTCACATGTTAGCCTTGTATCCATATAGCGTAGTTGCATTTTGTTTGGTGTCATTTTTAGACTTTCCCGTGGTTGGTACCCCCATGAGGGGCGTGCATTTATGCATTTTACCGCCACGACGAGACTCTGATATGGCATACTAGACTTGTCCGTGGTTGGTACCCCCATGAGGGGCGTGCATTTATGCATTTTACCGCCACGACGAGACTCTAGATTAGCATATAGTTTAGCTTGCATTTACTTAGAGCATGCACCTTGTATTATATCATTTTGCATCTAGTTTTAGGAATTTTACCATTTACTTAGAGCTTGTATATATTGTTCATATTGTGATTACTCATCAAAAATCAAAAACCCCAAAAAACAAGTTTTTATTTTTCAAAATATTTAAAAACCCCAAAAACAAGTTTTTACTTTTCAAAATATTTAAAAACCCAAAAACATGTTATTTGTTTTGAATTCACCCCTCACACCACGTAAATACTAAGTGTGGGGAGAGAATTCCCAAAAAATTGAAAAACCCAAAAAAATTTGTTTTGTTTTCCTTTTCTTTTTTCCCTCCTTTCATATTTGAGTCACTTACTCGGGGACGAGTAAGACTTAAGTGTGGGGAGGATTTTATTTCTTTTGTATATATCGTTGATTTTTGAAAAAAGTTGAAAAATGCCTAAAAATCGAAAAATTTGAAAATTTTCCAAAAAAATATATGTTTAGATTAGTTTGTATATAGTTTATTTTGTATATATTGCCGTGTGTTTCTTCTTATCTCCATCCATAGGTGCGCCCCACATCATAAGAGGCACGAAAAAGGGAAAATGAAGACGTCTTGGTGAGATCTTTCCTATTTCTCTTCTCCTTTATCTCCTTTCCTTCTTATTTGAGGATGGGATGTGTTGATGACGATGGTGTGAATTTTGTTGATTGGCGTGTGTGCCACTTGTGTGCTGTTAGGAGATAGCATTAGCTTATGTGTCATATAGTCGGTCAGAGCATGTGCATTTAGGTTGTATATATGCTAGATTGCATCATGGCATATAGTTGCATTTAGAAAAATGTTTTAATAATTGTCTTTTTGGAAAACTTGTTGAATGTGCATAGTCCCTTTTTGCTCCCTTTTTATTCATAAAGTGTTCATCTTAATCGTGGAATTTTAGACGCCCTGGGTTGTGCATTTTTAGTGAGTTTTGACCCGTCTACTAATGCCGAGTCACGAGTTTGCGCTTATTCTACCTCGACAACCTCAATTGATGTGAATATTCCGATACTAGAAAGGATTCTTAGGTGACCGTTCTTGCTATGCAACCAACCATGATTCATTGTTCTTCCAAATTTGCTCAACAAAGGAAACAAATCAAACAAGCTGAAAATATTGAGTCAATTATCATCTTTTCTTGTTTTCGTCGAGGAAGTGCAAAGCGCAACTTCTAGGGATTCTAGTGGGCCCAAATCTAGGGTCCCTTTCGATGCCACTACGGTGGGGATACCCCTATTGTTGGTTCCGACCGCATGTCCTTGACGGAAACCGTGTGCTTTCATGCCAAAAATTGCAAACCAAAATGCAAAACAAAAAGAAAGAAAAAGAAAAAGAAAGCAAAGTGTTGAAATGAAAAGTTTTGCAAGCACTTAGACTCAAATCTCACTTTCCTTTTATCCTTCTTGAATCATTTGCCTTTGAAGTTGCATAGTGAGACGGGACGACCCTTGTGTCTCATTTATTTGAGAAACGTGAATTCCATATGCTATTGCGCTTAATAACGTCACGAGGATTTCATTTCCATCTTCCATTTTTTCACTTTTGGCCAAGCAAATAGTAGACGAGGGTTCAAAATTATCATTAGACTTGCACCGCTAGGAGGCGAATATTTTTCCATGCTTTATGATATTAGTGGCTTATAAGGATCATGCATTATTTAGACGGTTTTCCTTTTAGATATTTCCGTCACATGGATGAGGCATGTGATTTTTCTTTTGTTAGATGCATCTTTGTCGTGTTCTTACGTGTTTTTCATTTGGATGCGTCGAAATTTTGAGCAAGCCCCTACTTGCCTTGCAAGGAAGTACTCTACCTCATGAGTATCTCGTTGTGAGTTGAAGGGACGGAGGAGGCCCGTTAATTGCCTACCGTCGGATATCATTAGTAGTTTAGGTTGTAGCCTTAGTATTAGTATAGTGTTGAATAAGGGTACTTATGGGTCTCGAATTTTGTTTACTTACTCGAGGACGAGTAAGTCTTAAGTGTGGGGAATTTTGATAAGCATTTAATTAGTCACATTTTTCCCTCATTTTCGTCCCCATTTTGGTATGTTTACACGGATTTGCGTGCCCTTAATTGGATTTTGCTCCCCGATTTCCCGTACTATGAATGTCGATCTTAATTTGTAGGAATTAAGGCGGAAATGAAGAAATCGGAGCATAAAGGTCTTGCATGAGTCGGGATTCGAAGATGAGAAGAAGAATGAAGAAATGAGTATTCAGGTGGTGCTGGCCGGTCCTATGACCGGCGGCCGGCCCACCGGCTCAGAACACACTCCCACAATGAAAGAAGATAAGAAGGTGAAGAAAAGGCCCAGGTAGCGCCGGCCGGTCACCCGGCGGCCGGTCGCCTGCCCGGCCTGCACGTCATCAGAATGTTCATTGAGGCGTGATTCGTGCTCCAGGCCGGTGAGGGACCGGCGGCCGGTGGACCGGCCAAGACCCCCATTCTCCATACTTAGAAGCATTTTGAAGAATTTGAAGGCGAGAAGATGGAAGTTACTGACGTGCTCTAGGCCGGCCAAACGACCGGCGGCCGGTCGACCGGCCAGGAACACAACACTGAAAATTCGCCCTCCTCTTCTAATTTCTTCCTTAATTTCGAGATACCTATATATACCCTCCCCCTATTATTTTGTAAGCAGCTTTTTAATATCCCCTTAGCACAAAACCCTAGATATTTGTAATCTATTAAGTACTAATTACTCTCCTAATCGTTCCCTAATTAAACTTAATTTCTCATTTCAAGTTGTTAGATCTAGTCTTTATTAGTAGAATTATTTCAGTTTTGGGTTTGTATTGAGGATTTTGGGTTGAAGACATTCTCCCTCTTCACTAATACAAGCTTGTTGGTATTAAATTTCTCATCTTTTTGTTATTTATGCAATTTAATTTCATTTCTAGTTTATTGTTTATCATTGGATTGTTATTATTATTCATCTCCTTAGCACCATGTTTATTTCACTACTCCTTGCCTCTATGTGTTTGATTTCCCTTACCATGTGTGAGTAGATTCCCTTCTAGGGTTTAGGGGGAGCCTAAGGGAGGATCATGTGGGGTAATTAGTTGGGTAATTAGTAGATTTGTGGTAATTATTTGGGTATTACTCATATGCACACAAAGTGTTTGATGAAATGTGTGAACGAAAGTTGCCCATTTTATCAAGCATGGTTTGATTATTTCTTAAGCGACGGTGGTAGAAATGATTAGACTAGTGTTTATATGCGTGATTTGAGACAAATGCAATGGCTTTGTTGATGATTATCGATTGTTGAGACATTAGCAATTGATTTTACTCGAATTTGTTACCCACTTGCTAATTACCCGACTAGCCCATTAATCCCCCTAAGGTGAACCCTTCACCTTAGTCTTTCCCTTAATTGTTTTCATCATTATTATTTAGCGATTACTTGTTTTTCCTAGCTTTTAGTTAACTTTCCAATCCAGCATTTATTAGGCTAGAATAGGACGCGATCGAACTAGTAGTTGACCCCCTCCATCCTCGTGGATTCAACCCCTTTATACTACTTATTTTGGGTTATCTTTGATGTTTGTTTTGACGACCCATTTGGCATGTCTGGGGAATGAGAAACACTGCAGGAACTCCACCCATTTGGCATGTCTGGGGTTGAGTTTATGATGCCCATTGATGTACTTGAGAGCCTCATGGTCAGAATGCAATACAAATGGCTTAGGTTTCAAGTAGTGTCCCCAATGGTTCAATGCCCTCACAATGGCATAGAACTCCTTGTCATATGTAGAGTAATTCAACTTAGCCCCATTTAGTTTTTCACTGAAGTATGCAACATGCCTCTTCTCTTGTGTAAGCACAGCTCCTATGCCAAGGCCACTGGCATCACACTCAACCTCAAAGAGTTTGTTGAAATATGGCAGAACTAGAATAGGAGACTTGCACAGAAACTCCTTGATCAGGTTGAAGGACTTCTCAGCTTTGTCATTCCACTTGAACTCCCCCTTCTTTATGCACTCAGTAAAAGGGGCCGTGATTGAGCTAAACCCATGTATTAACCTCCTGTAGAAGGAGGCTAGACCATGAAACTCCTCACATCAGTCACAGTCTGAGGAAGTGGCCATTCTTTGATTGCCTGAACCTTCTTAGGGTCAACTGCTACTCCTTTCTTTGAAATGATGAACCCAAGGAAATAAACCTCTGGCTGCATGAAAGTGCATTTCTCCAAGTTGCCATACAATTTTTTCTCCCTCAAAACCTCAAACAACAATTTCAGGTGCTGCAAATGCTCTCCCTTAGTTGAACTGTAAACCAGGATGTCATCAAAGTAAACCACCACACATTTGCCCAAGTAGGGCCTCAGGACTTCTGTCATCAATCTCATGAAAGTACTAGGGGCATTAGACAACCCAAAGGGCATTACCAACCACTCAAAGATTCCATGTTTTGTCTTGAAAGCTGTTTTCCATTCATCTCCTGCCCTTATCCTAACTTGGTGATAGCCCTGCCTCAGATCAATATTGGTGAACACTTGAGCCCTACTCAACTCATCCATACTGTCATTAAGTCTAGGTATGGGGAACCTATACTTAATGGTGATGTTGTTGATTGCTCTGCTATCAATACACATGCGCCAGGTCCCATCCTTCTTAGGTACTAGTAATGATGGTACAACACAAGGACTGAGGGATTCCCTGACATACCCCTTGTTCAGAAACTCTCCTACTTGAAGCTGGAGTTCTTGTGTGGCCTTAGGATCACTTCTGTAAGCAGGTTTGTTGGGTAGGACAGCTCCAGGTACTAAGTCAATGTGGTGTTCTATTCCCCTAAGTGGGGGTAGCCCACTAGGGAGCTCAGAAGGAAAGACATCACCATAAGCTTCTAGAATAGACTTGACCTCTTCAGGGACATCAACCATGCTTGATCCAGCTTCCTTGGTAAGCAATATATACACAAGTTGTAGCTCACTCAGTTCTTGTATCATCTATGACTCCCTTATCAAGAAGACTTCCTTGGAAGCCTCACTCATGGGGGGTGGGTTAACCTTTAGAGCAGGGGGCAAAGGTGCTAGAATATTTTTCTTTTTCCCAAACTTAAAAGTGTACGTGTTGTCCCTCCCATGGTGGGTAGCATCTCTGTCAAACTCCCATGGTCTCCCCAGCAATAGGTGACAAGCATCCATAGGCAGAACATCATACAGACTCTCATCAACATATCCTTTACCAATTGAGAAAGGCACAACACACTGCGTATCCACTTTAATCTCATCTCCTTTGTTCAACCACCTGAGTTTGTAAGGTAGGGGGTGGTCCTTAGTGGGTAGAGCTAGCTTGTCTATCAGGGTTTTGGAGGCTACATTAGTGCAGCTTCCACCATCAATGATGAGATTACAGACCCTACCCTTGATAGTACATCTGGTCCTAAAGATTTGGTGTCTCTGGTCCTCTTCTAAAGGCTGAGGCTAAGCATGCATTACCCTCCATGTCACCAAACTTAAACCAGCATCAGGCTCTATCAACTCCTCACTAGCCTCTACCTTAGGCTCCTCCATTTCATCATCACAGACCAACACCTCATCCTCTCCCCAATGCACTACTTCTAGGGTGCTAAGAGCTCTTTTAGATGGAAACTCTCTAGCAAAATGCCCATAACCTTGACACTGAAAACACTTTTTGAGAGGGATAGTTTTTCTTTGGGTTAAATCAACAGTCTTGCCTTTATCAGAGTTGACAGGAGTCTAAGCAGGGATCACAGGTTCTCCTATCCTGACTCCTACAAAGGGTTTAAAGGTAGGGGCTCTAGCTGGTGTTTTAGAGGCACTGGACTTCCCCTTCCCCAACTTCTCTACCCTTAGAGACAAGTTGACAGCTTCCTTAAAGGAGTATATATTCTGCAGCCTGACTTTACTAGCTATCCCCTCATCCAACCCTTCTAAGAACCTTGCTATCTTTTGCTCAGGTTTTTCAACAACCTCACATTGCAGTGTGAGTTGTTTAAAGTCCCTTAGATAAGACTCTACAGGTCTTTGGTCTTGTTTCAGGTGGGTGAGCTTAATGAACATGTCGTGGGTGTAGTCTCTAGATACAAACTTAGCTCTCATTTTCTTTTTCAGTTTGAGCCATGACTTAACAAGTTCTTTCCCTTCCCTAACCCTCAAGGTTTTCATGTTCTCATACCACAGTGAGGCATATCCCTTCAGCTTCATGATAGAAACTGTAACACCCCACGTTAGTTGAAGAGGTCAATCGATAAGCTTAAATGACTAGTGCTTAAAGGGATTGAAAGTACTACTCATATCAACAAAGTGCACTTTCTTTTCTGGTCATCCATGCAAAAGAACTCAAAAGTTAAGCGTGCTTGACTGAGAGTAGTCTTAGGATGGGTGACCTCCTGGGAAGGTTTCCAGGATGCACATGAGTGAGGACAAAATGCGCTGGAAAGGACCTGTGTTGATCTGTGGGCCATGTACACAAGCCTGGGGAGCTACCATGAGTGACCGCTCCCGACCCAAGGTTTGGGCCGGGGTGTTACAAATGGTATCAGAGCAACCCTGCGACCGTGTGGTGATGGAGGCAGTTGTTATACGCTCCATTGTGATCACCCACCTAGCGGGGGAGGATTTTGGGTTAGCGGTTATGCTCCCAGGCGCAACGAGGACGTTGCGTTCTTCAAGTGGGGGTGACTGTAACACCCCACGTTAGTTGAAGAGGTCAATCGATAAGCTTAAATGACTAGTGCTTAAAGGGATTGAAAGTACTACTCATATCAACAAAGTGCACTTTCTTTTCTGGTCATCCATGCAAAAGAACTCAAAAGTTAAGCGTGCTTGACTGAGAGTAGTCTTAGGATGGGTGACCTCCTGGGAAGGTTTCCAGGATGCACATGAGTGAGGACAAAATGCGCTGGAAAGGACCTGTGTTGATCTGTGGGCCATGTACACAAGCCTGGGGAGCTACCATGAGTGACCGCTCCCGACCCAAGGTTTGGGCCGGGGTGTTACAGCAACCTTAAAAGCCTTTCTATCAGTGTATCCTTTAAACTCAAAGACTCTTTCTACATACCTTAGCCGAAATCATCAGGGTTCATGCTACCTAGAAAGTCAGGAATCTCTACCTTTATGTCTTTGTCCGAGTGTCTGAGAAGACTTTGATCTGAGCCATCTGTGTCTGACTGCAGCAGGAGCTGAGGTACAGAGCAAGGCAGAATTCAACAATGGGGGCAAGAGACAAACCAAGGGGGATCAAGGAGTGAGCATTGATAGCCAAGGGGAGGTCTACATGGGTATCCAGGGTTCAATCAGGGGGCAAGGCATGGGTAACCAAAGGGGGGACTTCAGGATGGGGAATGCTAGCCAAGAAAATGTCAAAATGAAGATCCATGATAACCAGGACACGAGCCACACAAGCCAAACAAAAGCCCACCAACACCCAGTCACAATATCACAAAAACAGCCAACAAGAGCCACTTGGGGGAGGCACAACTACCACCATACTTTGAACCACCAGCTGCCACCAAGCCCAGCTAAAACCTTACCCACCTAGGTCCAAAAACGTCCTAGGGAACCACTTTCAAAACACAACACAACTACCCTAAAAATCCAAATCAAAACAGCCTACCACAAGGCATAAAGCATAAAGCAATCTTTCCATTTCTAGTTAAACACTGAGAGACTATCTCCAAAAGTCTTTCCTTGTCTTCCCTACTCTTAGAAATACTGCAGAAGAGGGTCAAGGAGCATTAATGAGCTTCGTCCACAACTTTTAAGCCAACACCAAGCAACAAACACAACCTGGAGCCTGTCACTATCATATGTCTGCATTTTGTCTGTTTTATAGTTTTCTTTAGTATTTCCATTCTGTAATTGTAGCCCGTAATTTGTCATGTTTATGTAGGTTCATCCTGGCCCTTAGATGATATTCTAGGGTTATATTAGTTCAAGCATTGAGGCCTATATAAGGACCCATGCTCTTTTGTACAAGGCAGTTGATATTTGAATGAAAAACCTGAGAACTATTCTCATTTCTAAAATGCTTTCAACTTGTGCTTTGTCTTAGTTGAGAGTCAGGCCAGATAACATCCTGTGCTAGGCTGTGGGTGTTGATCTAAGTCTGTGGCAAGTTGAATATCCCTGTGCTTAGACTGTGGGGTGTTTGCTTGTTGTTTGGCTCAAGTTTGCTTACATGTGCTTGGCTGTGGTAAGGAGTCTTAACCAGTCTAGTTTGTTGTTTGATTCCCTGTGTTGAGCTGTGGGGATTGGGTAACATTCATATCCTGTGCTAGTTTAAGAGTCAAAGGCTACCTTGAGTCCAAATCCATACACACCCCTACAATATCATTGCAATTCTTGCATCAGAGCCAGGTTGTGAGACCACTATTACCCTAACTACAACAAAAACACAAAAAATAACCCAATGAGTGAAGAGAGGCTTGCAGGTATTGAAGGCAAGGTGGATCAACTAGCAGGCACTGCCAACGTAGTGCTGGCTGCCTTGAACACTGTCATGGAGAACATCCCACATCCACTGAGGGGAAGACCACCCCCTAGAGGCAGAGGCAGAGGTCGTGGCCACATGGACATGGGAAGGGGGTAGCCCCTGCAGGAGGAAGAAGGGTCAGACTCAGGTGAAAGCAACATAACCTATGAGGAGATTCCAGATCACACTGACAAGCATCTCAAGGTAGAAATTCCTGAATTCTCTGGTAGTTTGAATCCTGATGATCTATTAGAATGGATTAGGGATGTTGAAAAGGTGTTTGAATATAAGGGTTACACTGATGTTAAATCTTTTAAAGTTGTTGTGCTGAGTTTGAAAGGGTATGCATCCTTATGGTTTGGCAATTTAAAACACCAAAGGATTAAGGAGGGTAAGGAACCTCTTAGGTCTTGGTCAAAACTGAAAAAGAAGATGCTGCGTAATTTTGTCACTAAAGTCTACACCCAAGATCTGTTTATTAAACTATCCAAACTTAAACAAGAAGAGAGGTCTATAGAGGCATACCATAGGGACTTTGAGCAATTGGCTCTCCAGTGTGAGGTCAATGAGAAACGTGAACAAAGGATTGCCAAATTCTTAGAAGGTCTAGATAGAAGCATTGCTGCTAGAGTCAGGATGCAGCCTTTGTTGTCCTATGATGATGTTGTCAACCTGGCTTTAAGAGTTGAGAAAATGGGAAAGGCCAAACCAGCTATATCTAAACCTGTCACTAGACCTGTATACAAGCCTTACAATGGTATTAGGATGGGAGAGACCCCTAAGACAACCACCCAATCAACCACAGACAAAGGAAAGGGAGTTGTGAACTCTAAGCCTAACCCCCCCCCCCCTCCCCCAAAACAGAGAACAAGATCAAATGTTTCCAGTGTCAAGGTTATGGCCACTTTAGGAAGGATTGTCCTTCCAAGAGAACCATGACACTTATGGAGGTAGAGGAGTGGGAAAAGGAGGGATTGGTTGAATACGAGGTTGATGACAGTATGGTGTTAGAGGTGGTGACAACTAAGGAAGAACCAATGCAGGACTTGGTCATGGCTCATCCTGACACAGGCCATAACTTGGTCCTATGGAGGGTCATGCACTCCCAACATACCCCATTGGAGGATGGCCAGAGGTCTTTGATATTCAGGAGTAGATGCACCATTCAAGAGAGAGTCTGCAACTTGATCATTGATGGGGGGAGTTGTACCAATGTGGCTTCCATCACCTTAGTAAACAAGCTAAGTCTAGTCACTCAGAAGCATCCACACCCCTACAAGCTGAGATGGCTTAACAAGGGGGCTGAAGTGAGAGTTGATAGGCAATGCTTTGTCCCATTCTCTATTGGGAAGGTATACAAAGATGAAGTGTTGTGTGATGTAGTGCCAATGGATGTCTGCCATCTACTGTTAGGAAGGCCTTGGGAGTATGACAGGAACACCACTCATCAAGGAAGGGGTAACACCTATAGTTTCAGGCATGGGGGAAATAAGGTAACCTTGACACCTCTGCCACCCAACCAGAGGAATTATGGGAGTCCCAATATGCCAGAGGAGGTCAATGGAGTATTTTTTTTATCAGAGGCAGCCATGATCAAGGAGATGAAGCAACAACAACCTGTGATCATCTTGCTGTCTAAGGAAGTTGCAGAAGGGGAAAGCTCCAAGTTGCCAGCAAAGTTTGAGCCTTTGATCTTGAGATACAAGGAGGTCTTTCCAAGAGAGTTGCCAGATGGACTCCCACCCCTAAGAGGGATTGAGCACCACATTGATTTGGTCCCAGGTTCTGTGCTGCCAAACAGATCAGCCTACAGAAGTGATCCAACTGCCACCAAGGAGTTGCAGAAGCAGATTGAGGAACTTATGAGCAAATGGTTTGTGAGGGAATCCCTAAGCCCTTGTGTTGTACTTGCTCTGTTAGTACCTAAGAAGGATGGCACCTGGAGGATGTGCACTGACAGTAGAGCAATCAACAACATCACAGTCAAGTATAGGTTCCCCATTCCAAGGTTAGATGACATGCTTGATGAGCTTAGTGGAGCTCAGATCTTTTCCAAGATTGATCTAAGGCAGGGTTACCATCAGGTGAGGCTCAGAGATTGATCTAAGACTGCATTCAAAACAAAACATGGTCTGTATGAAAGGCTTGTGATGCCTTTTGGGCTGTCCAATGCACCAAGCACCTTCATGAGGCTTATGACAGAAGTGTTGAGGCCTTGCTTGGGCAGGTTTGCTGTGGTTTACTTTGATGACATCCTAGTGTATAGCAGCAGCAGAGGGGAACATCTCATGCATCTTGAAACAATCTTTGGGATCTTAAAGGAGCAGAAGCTGTATGGAAAGCTAGAGAAGTGTACCTTCATGGTTGAGGAGGTTGCATTTGTGGGATACATTGTGTCAGGAAGAGGTATATCAGTAGATTAAGAGAAGGTTGCAGCCATACAAACATGGCCTACACCTAAAACCATCACTGAGGTAAGGGGGTTCCATGGGTATGCTTCATTTTACAGGAGATTCATAAAGAACTTCAGCTCAGTTGTTGCACCCATCACTGAATGTTTGAAGAAGGGGGAGTTCCAGTGGACTGAGGAGGCCCAACAGTCCTTTGAGAGGATTAAGAGGTTGATGTGTGAGACTCCAATCCTTAAACTACCTGACTTTGATCAGCTGTTTGAGGTGGAATGTGATGCTAGTGGGGTTGGCATTGGGGCAGTGTTGATCCAGAGTCACAAACTAGTTGCCTATTTCAGTGAAAAGTTGAATGGGGCAAAGCTCAAGTACTCTATCTATGACAAAGAGTTCTATGCTATCATCAGGGCACTCATGCATTAGGGGCACTACTTGAAACCCAAGCCTTTTGTTCTACACTCAGATCATGAGGCATTAAAATACATCAGTGGGCAACACAAGCTAAACCACATGCATGCCAAATGGGTGGAGTTTCTGCAATCTTTTACATTCTCTAGTAAATATAAGGAGGGGAAGCAAAATATTGTGGCAGATGCCCTGTCAAGGAGGCACTCTCTAATAGCAGTCATGGAGCAAAGGGTATTGGGGTTTGAGTTTATGAAGGAAGTGTATAAGGAGGACCCTGACTTTGCTGAAGAATGGATCACACAAACTGAAAAGGGAAGAGCTCAAGGAAGCAAGTATATGCTGCAGGAAGGGTTCCTCTTCCAAGGGAACGAACTATGCATTCCAAGGGGTTCTTACAGGGATCTACTCATCAGGGAAGTGCATTCAGGAGGCCTAGGGGGACACTTTGGGGTTCAGAAAACACTTGATATACTGCAGGACCAGTTCTATTGGCCAAGGATGATAGGGGATGTTCAGGTTGTCCTCAGGAGGTGCTCAACATGCCAACAAGCCAAGAGTTATTTCCAGGCTGGACCCTACACTCCACTACCAGTGCCAAACAAACCTTGGGAGGATGTAAGCATGGACTTTATTGTTGCACTACCAAGAACACAAAGGGGTAAGGATTCTGTAATGGTTGTTGTTGACAGGTTTAGCAAGATGGCTCACTTTGTGGCTTGTAAGAAGACTGAGAATGCTGCAAGTGTTGCTGAGCTGTATTTGAAGGAGGTTGTGAGACTGCATGGGGTTCCCAAGTCAATAGTCTCAGACAGGGATGTTAAGTTTATGAGTTACTTCTGGAAAACACTATGGAGGCTCTTGAAGACAAGGATTTTGTTCAGTACTTCTCACCACCCTCAGACTGATGGCCAAACTGAGGTCACAAACAAAACACTAGGGTGGATCTTCAGGTGTCTGGTCAGCAAATCTTTGAAGGATTGGGACTTGAAGCTAGCTCATGCTGAGTTTGCTTTCAACAGGGCACCCTCATCTGCAACAGGTCAAAGCCCATTTGAGGTTGTCTATGGGGTTAATCCACTTATCCCCCTGGAGTTAGCTAACATACCATGGGAGGAGGTGAACTTTGATGCAAAGAGGAGGGTTGAGCAAATGGTGAATGCAACAGGAGTACATGATTAAGGCAAGACACAAACTCAAGACAAGACACAAAATCAAGACAACAACATCATTCAAGGCAACAACAACAATACAGCCAACACCATGACTAGTTATGACAATGTTTTATTTAGTCCAAGTAACCACCACCTCAGGCCAGCAAAGACAACACTACACCAGCCAAAACAAAGCCTAGCCATCCACTTCCAAAGACTTAGCCACAACAACACACAACCAAGAGCAAAACAAACCCAACACAACAATAACAACCCTCAGCCACAACCAGTCAGTCACAGTCTTTCTAAACAGGGTCCATGGGGGCCTTATACACTCAAAAAAGCCTAACCAGTGATCAATCTTAGTCCTAGGGAGGGTCTTCTACAACTTTGTCCAGGATTTCTTCTCCAGGAAATGCACACAACAAAAGTTAGCTTAGGGACAAACTCAAACTGTCCAGAATTCTGCCCTTTTTGCAGTAGTTCAAATGTCACAATCAAACTTTCCTATTTTGAACAAACCAGCTCAAGGATCTTTTAGCAGACCCTTTGGCATTCATCCTACTCCAGTCTGGCTCAAGTACAAAGCCTAAAAGTCCACTCCTTCACCAGATCAACCCAAGCAAACCAATTAAGTCAGATTGTCTTATGTGAAGTGCTTTTCTACTTTATTGCTTAAGTCTGAACAATGTAGCTGTTATTTCTGTTTCTTTTGTAAGCCAACTATGGCCCTAGATGTAATGGACGAGTAAGATGTAATCTCATTGCCTATAAAAGGCTTATTCCTAATGAATCAAAGGCAGATTTGAAGTAAACACAAAAACTGAAACCTTTGTTTTTGTTATTTATCTCTTGGCTGTGTGCTTGAGAAACTTCCTTTGCTGTGTGCTTGGAAGTGAGCTTAGACCCTTAGCTATGTGGTGGGATCAAGGTTCAACCCTTAATCATTGGCTTTGTGCTTTGGTTAAGGTTCTATCTCCTCTTTTCAATATTCTGTCCAAACAAAAATAGAGCAATTTCTAAGTGCATAGCCTGGGTTCTATTTGTAGTTGTTTTAGCTTATTTTCTAAGTATTTACATTGCAATTGGTTATCAGAGCTTTGGTTTGTGAGTTCATTTACCTAACTACATTAAAAACACAAAATCAACCATGAGTGAAGAGAGAATTACAGGTCTTGAAAACACAGTTCAAGGTCTTGTCAGAACTGTGATGGAAGTCTCTAGGTCTGTCAATGAACTTCTTGAGGGCCAACAAAACAATGACACAAGAGGAGGCAGAGGTCGAGGAAGAGGAGCACCTTTCCCACATGGAGGAAGGAGGAGACAACCTGTAGATCAATTTGAAATGTCAGACTCAGATGGCTCAGATCAAAGTCTTCTCAGACACCAAGACAAAGACATAAAGGTAGAAATCCCTGACTTTCTAGGTAGCATGAACCCTGATGATTTCCTAGATTGGTTGAGGTCTGTAGAAAGAGTCTTTGAGTTTAAAGGATACACTGATAGAAAGGCTTTTAAGGTTGCTATCATGAAACTAAAAGGTTATGCCTCACTGTGGTATGAAAATATGGAAACCTTGAGGGTGAGAGAAGGAAAAGAACCTGTTAAATCATGGCTCAAACTGAAAAAGAAAATGAGGTCTAAGTTTGTCTCTAGGGACTACACTCAGGACATGTTCATTAAGCTTACTCACCTGAAACAAGACCAAAGACCTGTAGAATCTTATCTAAGGGACTTTGAACAACTCACACTGCAATGTGAGGTTGTTGAGAAATCTGAGCAAAAGATAGCAAGGTTCTTAGAAGGTTTGGATGAGAGGATAGCTAGTAAAGTCAGGCTACAAAACATATACTCCTTTGAGGAAGCTGTCAACTTATCTTTAAGGGTAGAAAAGTTGAGAAAGGGAAAAGCCAGTGCTTCTAAGACACCTGCTAGGACCCCTACCTTCAAACCCTTTGTAGGATTCAAGATAGGAGAACCTGTGGTTCCTATTAAGACCCCTTTCAAGCCTGATAAAGGCAAGGCTGTTGATGCAGGCTAAAGAAAAACCACCCCCCTCAAAAAGTGTTTTCAATGCCAAGGATATGGACATTTTGCTAGAGAATGTCCATCTAAGAGAGCTCTGAGCACCCTAGAAGTAATTCATTGGGGAGAGGATGAGGCGTTGGCCTGTGATGATGAAATGGAAGAGCCTGAGGTAGAGGCTAGTGGGGAGTTGATAGAGCCTGATGCTGGGTTAAGTTTGGTAACATGGAGGGTAATGCATACTCAACCCCAGCCTTTGGAAGAGGACCAGAGACACCAGATCTTTAGGACCAGATGTACTATCAAGGGTAGAGTGTGTAACCTCATTATTGATGGGGGAAGCTGCACTAATGTGGCCTCCAAAACACTGATAGACAAACTAGCTCTACCCACCAAGGACCACCCCCTACCTTACAAACTCAGATGGTTAAACAAAGGGGCTGAGATCAAGGTGGATAAGCAATGTGTTGTACCTTTCTCAATTGGTAAATGGTATGTGGATGAAGGTCTTTGTGATGTTCTGCCTATGGATGCCTGTCACCTCTTGCTTGGGAGGCCATGAGAGTTTGATAGGGATGTCATTCACTATGGGAGGGACAACACCTACACTTTTAAGTATGGGAAGAAGAAAATCACCCTGGCACCTTTACCACCTGCTTTAAAGATCAACCCAACCCCCATGAGTGAGGCCTCCAAGGAAGTCATGTTGATAAGTGAATCATAAATAGTACAAGAGCTAAGTGAGTTACAACCTGTGTACATACTACTTGCCAAGGAGACTGGGATAAGCATGGTTGATATCCCTGAGGAGGTCAAGTCTATCCTAGAAAGTTATGGTGATGTCTTTCCTACTGAGCTCCCTAGTGGACTGCCACCACTTAGGGGAATAAAACACCACATTGATCTAGTACCTGGAGCTATCTTACCCAACAAGCCAGCTTACAGGAGTGATCCTAAGGCTACACAGGAGCTCCAACTTCAAGTAGGTGAGCTGCTAAACAAGGGCTATGTAAGGGAGTCCCTCAGCCCTTGTGATGTACCAGCCTTGCATGTACCAAAGAAGGATGGGACTTGGCGTATGTGCATTGACAGTAGGGCCATCAACAACATTACCATTAAGTATAGGTTCCCCATACCTAGACTTAATGATATTCTGGATGAGTTGAGTGGGGCTCAAGTATTCACAAAGATTGATCTAAGGCAGGGCTACCACCAAGTAAGGATAAGAGCAGGGGATGAATGGAAAACAGCTTTCAAAACTAAACATGGGCTCTATGAATGGTTGGTAATGCCTTTTGGGTTGTCTAATGCCCCTAGTACCTTCATGAGGTTGATGACAGAGGTCCTAAGTGTTGGAGCAGGTGTCCTCCACAAAAGTGCGCCACATAATAAATCTTATTAAGGAATATAATTGGGATATTTATTGACTATATATATGATTAGTCAGTTGATTAACGTAAATCAATAACGGTTGGCTGACTAGAGTTTGACGTTATTGTCGTTTGACGGCGGTGATCAACTGATCCCTTTCGTCACACCTAAAGGATGAAATCCAAATAGTAACTAATTATTTGTATACGATACACTTAATTAGTACATTACATATATTCGATATGTACGAGAGTTAATTGTTAGAAATTGAGTTAAGAACTCAAATTCGATTAAGTTTATTTTTCAATTATGCGATAATTGACTAATAATTTTATATCTTATTTTAATACGATTAAATAAGATTTAACTTAGTAATTAATCGTTAAATTACTAAATTAGTTGAGGTTTTGAGATAGAGTTAATTAGTTAATTATATTTTAACAGTAGTTGTTAAATAATTAACAAAGCATGGTGGGCCCATTATAAATATTGATATAATGGTAAAATCTTACTTAAAAATGTTAATACATTTATTTTTTAA
>JAIUZE010018323.1:0-20039 GCA_022085475.1 Heliosperma pusillum
TATCCTTACCGTATTTCACATGTATATCTATATATGCATGCTTCTACTTTTGTATTTCCTTTTATGTACGTTTAATGTGATATGGCTGGGAGAACCCGGAGTTACTCCCCACTGATTGTGGCGTTCATGTTTTTCATGAATGAACAGGTTGCTTGCATGGATGGCTTTTTGCTTATACTATTTTGGGTTCGGGTGTGAGCTAGCGGGCGTTGTCCCTGGAAGATTCACCTCTAGTCGTTAATTAGCTAGTTTGCTAATCACTTTGAAACACTTTGACATTGTTAATCTTTTGAGAGACTACGTCTCTTATCTTATAGTATTTTGTATTCGGTTTGTAATTTGACACTCCTCGTATACTTATCTTGCATGTATAAAGGTTTTTAAAATACCGTATTTCCGCTTATTATATCACATGCTTGTATGTTTTATTTCCGCATTCGCGAGGGTTGTCATAGTTGGTATCAGAGCTTTAACGCTCCCGACGCACACACGTGAACCCTAAACTTAAACTACTTGACCTTGAAATAATAAATGAGAGATGGGTAGAAATTAAGGACTTTACTTGGTAGTCTTGGTGTACTTGATGTTTGTTAGGTTCTAACTTGTTGGTTGATTGTGTTGAGTGATGTTATGTTTGTTTGTATCTACCGTTTTGAGGTGGATCATTGTGTTACCTAGTAGAAGTATCCTTTACCGAAGATTGAAGATTGACAAGCCTAATTGAAGTGTATTTCTTCCTCATCTTTGAATTCTCTCGTCCTTATTGTATTATGCTCTTTTCCTTCTATCTAAGTGCTTCTTTCTCTTCCAACTTGTTTGCCTCTTGGAAATTACTCTTGATAGTTCCTCCAACTTACCATTGGTATCCTTACCTTTCTCTTGTAACATTTTTGGTGGATGCCATACCCATTTGTTTGTGGTATATTATACTTGGTCGGAAGAACTTTGAATTTTGTGGAATATTAGTGATTTGTTAGAATGAATTTGTGATTTGAGGAAAATGGTGTAGATCTAAATTCACCCTATATTGATGATTGGTTGTAACTCTAAGGAAAGGTAGTAAGATAAGTTTGATGATTTTAATGCTTGATGCTTGCCATGACTTGTGTGTAAATAGTTCATGATATTCGATGGTGTAAGGTCGAATGAGTTGGCTATGACTTCTTAACTCATTAGTGATTTAATCTTTTGAACTTAGGAGTTTAGTAATATTAGAGTGTCTTGAAGATCATATCTAAATTGGTGCTAGTTGTTCTAAGTGAGAATATTTGGATGATACCTTGAGGTGTAAAATGCTTTTGAGACTAAGTGACGTTTTGTGGACTCTAGTGTATGTGTTAGAGTATACACTTGGTGGAAAAGTACTTGGCTATAATTCTTGGATTTAAAAGTATGATCTTATATCATGGTATCGGAGACTTGGTTGAGGTAGTAAGTCGTCTTGATAGATTAAACCATGTTACTTAAGGACTATGGACATGAGTGGAATCTGATTAGGTGAGCTATGAAGGAAATACCTTGGGACGTTAAGGATGATGTTTGACTTGAGGTTGTACCTTGTTAATAAAGAACTCATGGGCTAATTGAGTTGACAATGACCGAGTATAAGGGAGTATTTGTTAGTCCTTCAGTTATAGAAACCTTTGAGGTTGTGTTGAATATTTGAGCTAAAGGAATGTTATTATGCTTGAGTTGCAATTCCGCAATTGGGAATCCGTGTTATATGAAAGGGCGGATGAATTGGGTTGTAATCGATTTGTTAAAGTTAGGTGTACCTTACTTTGATGATTGTGGTACGATGGTCCCTTGTAAGAGACCTTTGTTATTGGGATGAGTTGCTTTGCTATCACCCTAAGTCAAAAAAGAGAAATCTTGTGGATTAAACCTTAAACCTTTACTCGTGCCATTATCCCTTTTCATTTTCATTCTTGAATGTTTTTGTCAAGATTGATCTTTAAGAAATCGCTTGCTCGTACCTTCTTTCTTACTCGGATATCTTCATAACGCTACTATCTGCTTTGTCTCTTTCTTGACCTCGTTATTTTCAGCGTTCCTCCCTCGTAATCTCGTGCCTTATTTATTCCCGTGTTCTCCTTGAGATTCATTATCGTTTTCTATCGCGTTGCTCCCTCATCTTTTCTCTAGTGGATTGGATATTCCGTTTGTAAGGCTCAAAGAATAAGCGTGATGTAATTTGGGATTCTTTAGTTAGAATATGTGTCCTTATATTGAGCAAATTCATATTGTATTTCATCATGAGAAATAGGACTTAAGCTCTAGGATGAATCCAAATAGTGATAATATATCCTCTCTTAGTGGTTTTAGAATTGGAGATTGGTATTGTAGTGGTATTTTGAGAATTGAGTTTTGAGGTTTAGACGAAATAGATGATTTGAATGGTTGTTTGATTGCCAAGTGATTGGTCATTTGTGGTTTGTAATTTATAATTTTCTGGTCTCCTTAAGGAATCATAGTGTGAGATTGAGAAATGTTCGTTGCAAACTTTGGATGAGGCTAGTTGAATCCTAGATGATTATGTTTTGTTGCGTGGTTTGTGTTTTGACTTTCGAGGATGAGAAAGTTCATTGTAAATTTAGGATAATGAGTTTGAAGTAAATTGGATTAAAGGATTTCATGGTAAGTCTCTTTACCTTGTGGTTGTTAGCGATCATGTTTCCCTAGATATAAATATTTTGTTGGTGGTTTCTAGTAAGAGTTTTGATGAAACTAAGAAGATTAGAGTATGTAATGAATCTTTCATGTGGATTGTTAGTTGTGGAGTCTACCGTGCCGATGGACTTTAGTGGATACTAAATGGATATGAATAATTAGGTTATTGGCTTGAAATCTCGTGATTATGGAATATTCTTGTAGGAATTCTGATGATTGAAAATGATGAGTTGCAAATTGGGTAAATTGCATTCTCTTGAGGAATTGGTTTATTAGTAGAGTTAGTGATGTCGAATTCTTGTAGATCTTCCTGCCAACTTCATCGTGATTCTTCCTATCCCTAATAGTTCAATTTGTTTCGTTTTTGCGTGTTTTGTATCTATTTTGTTACCCTGAATTGTGTGTGAGATGTGCGAGTCGCTCTATGTGCGTGTAATGTACGTCTTGTTATTTTGATTTTATCTTTGAGAAAATCTTCAAATTTTCATATTGTATTTCTAATTTAACTTTTCAAAGAAGTCCAAAGATGTATTTTGTACCTTGTTTTTGGAGAAAATAGATTTCTTTCGCTTTTATATTTGGATTTTGCGTTTGGTTGGATGTTTGGAGTTGTTATTGGAGACGTCTGGTGACTAGTTCTGCACTTACTAACGTTTGTTTTCAATTTCGATTTCACTATTTCGACAATGATTTGATTTGGATAACTAGGGTACTCGTTCGCGACGGGCACTCTTGTGATTCGTAAATAAAGTTTCACACTTATGAAAATTCTCCTTAAACCGTTTTCGAGAAGAACCTCGTTTCATAAATGTTTCCCTTGTAAAAGCTTTCTTGTTAATTTTTAAAACCGATTCTTGTCTTTGATACTTTTGTTTTCTACTCTCAAGTTTCGAGGACAAAACTTTTTAAAAGGTGGGGTGATTGTAACACCCGCAAATGTACCCTATTTTTATAGTAAAAATATTTTTTCAGGTACTTTTCAGCGAAATTTAGTTTTAGCTTAGAATTAAATTTTCCGTGTCGAATTTAGAATTTCCGAGTCCGTATTTGGATTTTACGCGAGATTTCAAGTAAAGTCCGTCTTAAGTCGCCTTTGACTTTTTATTGACTTTTTCCCTCATACTCCCTCATACTACCTCCTAACCTAATTCATACTCACACAAACACAACATTTCTTCATCACTAAGAAACCAAAGAAAAACCTTGCCTCCATTTTGATCCAAGCTTAGAATCGTCATATCTCATTCGTTTCTTGCTCAAATTCACGTAAGTTCGTCTTATTCTTTCCCTCTCATCTTCCTGAATCCGTATTGGTAATAAAATTACCGTCTTTTTTCGCTTTTCAATTTATCCGTCTTTTTCAAAGGTGAATTATATTCATTTTTTGTCGTCTTTGTTTAGGTGGAGACTTTCTAGACCCCGACAAAAATTACTATCTAGTGGAGGAAGGCTTAGAAATCGATTAAAGACGCGAAAAGGTAACGTTGAAGGGTTACTCGATATCATTTACGTGTTTTACATGCTTCTTTGTTAGAATTCGTATTTAGAATACGATTAGAAAGATTAGGATTCATGTTATTGATGATGATTGTTGTTAGTTGATGATTGTTGATGTGATACTTGTTGTTTGTTGAGAATTGATATGAGAATTGATATGAGAAGTGATGATTTATGATAATAGTTGATGATGGTTGAGTTTAGAACAAATTGGAGTTGTCTTGACCCAAGTGTAACAACCCGAAAAGTACCAAAATTTTCTAGTAAAAATATTTACTAACACTTTTCAGCAGACTTAAGTTTTTAAAATAGAATTTATTGTTCCGAGTCGTATTTTGAAATTCCGAGTTCGTATTTGGAATTTCTGAGAGATTTCATGAAAATCCCGTTTTTTTAGTCATCTTTGACTTTTCTTGACTTTTAAGTCGTCTTTGACTTTTCTTGACTTTTTAAAGTCGTCATTGACTTTTCTTGACTTTTAAGTCGTCATAAACTTTTCTTGACTTTTAAGTCATTTTTGACTTTTCTTGACTTTCAGTCAACTTTGACTTTCGTTGACTTTTTCCCGACTCGCCTTGTAAGTTTGAAGACCGAAATTTTATTTAAAAAAATAATATTTTTAATTTATTTTTATTAAGATTTATTTAGATTTATCATAATTTAATATAATTATTTTGAATTTATTCGGAATTTAAAGAATAACTTTTACGGTTTAATCCCGAACATCATTTAACTATTCCCGAGTCATCGTAAATCCCGAAACAAACCCGAAACTCGACTTTGGCATAAGTCACACGCCCATGTCATCGTTTTCCACTCACTTGAGATATTTTAATTGTTTCGATTAAACTAATACAAATATCTTAGATATTTGTTACTTTATCGATCCGTCAACGGAAATTACGCAAATCGTTTACAAAACAGACCCGTCTAGCACAAAACCACACGGCACTCTTTCTCCTCTCTTAGGCTTGATATTTTCATTACTTTTGATTACCATATCATAATATCTAGATATTTAGTTTAATTAACTTAATATCGAATTATATTTAATCGATTACCGTAATATAATTATTAAACGCGAGTCAATTCCGTAACAACACTTTCAAAACCCGACTCCCTAATCCTTCTATATGTACACGGCTCATCCAACCATCATTACTCACTAACAACTTTTCATTTTACAATAAATCAAATTAAGATCAACTCATCACTTTCTTTAATCGTTCTTGAGCGTTCTTCGTGTTCTTCATCCGTTCTTCGTCGTTCTTGAGCAAAATCATCATAAAACCTTCATTTCTTAATTAAATCCGTCCTAACTTATAGTTCTAGAATCTCCTCTTCGCTCTCCATCTTCAAGTACGGTTTATTTCAATTCCGACAAAATCGTTTTCAACACTTTAATTATGGAAAATCAAGTTTTAAGTTCTAATAATGTTTTTCTTGTCATTTCTTATAGGGGAAGATTTTGAAGACGAGTTTGGTGACTCGTATATTTTGGGTGAAGATTAGTAGACGGGTTTCTTTACTTCTTATTTTGGGTGCTACTTGATTTTGGTAGCTAGGTAACGATTCCGAGTTACTCGACGAATATATGTTACATAGCTTTGGTTTCTTTTATTTTGGTTCATATTTTGTTTTGGTTCATGTTATTATGATTTAAGGATTTTTAGTTAGTAACATGTTAAGTAGTGGTTATTATTGTGTTTTATGAATTTATAACCATGTTTGGTTGTTCTTGATGAATTTGGATATTTTCATAATAAGATTTTTGTATGATGATGGTTAAATTGGTTGTTAAAATGTTGTTATTAATTAAAACATGTTAGAAATAATTGTTGGTGGTGAAATGATGGTGGTGGCCGGAATGGGGGGGCTGTGAACCGGACCAAACCAGCCGGTCCAGGCCGGTTCAGACCCGGTCTGGGTTGGTCCATGGTGGGTCCGGGTTTTGGTCTTTGGGTTGTGTCGATGTTTGATTGTTATGTTGTTGTTTTGACGGGGTTTAATTATGTTAAGCATGCGGGAAGTAATTAGAAACGGTTTTTTAGTAAAATCGATAAAGAGGCCAAAACAGTCCAAAACTAGGCCGTGGGGCCCAGTCCAGGCCCATGTGTGTCTCGGCCCAAAATCAGCCCATGGGTCCCACTTTGGGACTTGTGACGGTTTTTGAGTTTAGTGTTAATTTATCGTGTTTTGTAATATTTAGCAAGTGGGAAATGTTAATAAGTAAAATATTTAATTAAAAAGGTTTTTCATAAAATTAATATTTCTCACATGTTAGAAATTATAGTACGAGATCGTAGTTTAAATTTATATCCTTTAAGTCAAGCGGGTTTTAGTAAAATTTAATAATTCACATGTTAGAAGTTTTAATAATATAACATGTAATGAATATGTTGATTTTATGTTTATGTGATAAAGACTCTGTTTCTAGCCGGTTTGACCAAACGGGTTTGGTCAAACTAAGATCTAGTCAGCCCCGTTTTGACTGATGACCCGTCGCGGGACTCGGGTCGGGGATTTGTCTTCAAGTAAGGTTTTATTTCATTATTGAATTAGCCTTAGTAGATATGAGGCGATATGATATTTGAATATGAATTATATGCAATTAGTCACATGATAGGATGTTTTCCCCGTGACTGTTTGATTGTATGATATATGTCGTGTTGACTAAGTACCCATAGAGAATTATGAGTATATGACGTCTTGACCATTCTAATTCTAAATGAGTAGCTTGGACCATGACATTGATAGGCAGGTACTGTCTTTAACGAGTATATGTTCACTTGTTGAGAGCTTTTGTGTCACGGCCTGGGGGGCTTATCTCCAAGTCGGGGCATGGCATCCTAAGAGTTCCGCTTTGGGAAGGGAGCCAGCTTAAGTACTAGCCATCTCTGCTAGGGGGTCGCCTAGTAGAGTTTCTCATAGACGGTTATGTCATGGGACGGGGAATGGAATAGCTGTTGTCGCTAGGTCTGATCAGTCTAGGACTAGGATTTTTTCCTACCTTGTGGTATAGCCTCGAGTTACAGAAGTCTTCTATTGACTGTACTAGGAACATATGCCTGTTTGTAGACGTATTGGTCGTTCATGTTTGTATGATTCTATGAGTTCTAGAAGGTGAGATGCAAGCCGGCTAGGATTGATAGAGTTTGGATTACCGGTTGTTACCTGATTCACATGATTACGTGTTGATTAGGGTTTGAGTGTATCATGGCCATGTTTCTGAGAGGAACCTCTGAGCTAGCATACCAGCTTCCCTACCTCGAGTCATAGTTTATTATCGGTTTCACATGATAGCTTTCACATGCTAGGTTATTTGTTAGTTATCTGTTCATAACATGAAAAGCATATCATATATGTTTAAGTTTTGTATTTTCCATATACATTGCTTTTATGTTATTCATGTTTCATTAAACTCGACATTTCGTGGCTGGGGAGGACTCGGAGTTACTCCCCACTGACTGTGGCTTCCGTGTTTATATTTAATGCGGTCGAACAGGTGGTGAATGCATACATTGGGTACATTGACGAGCTAGCAGCGAAGTATTTACCTTGGACCTATATCGGTTCTTAGATTGTAGTATTTTCTCACTTCTTTTATTGTCCGTATTTATACGGGAGATATGTCTCCCGTCTTGTATAATTCTTATGTATAATATTATTCTCCTTTTGTTATGAACCTTTTTATTTATGACACCTTTGTTTATTTATTTAAATTATTTTTTTTCTTTCCGCAAATTTGAGGGTGTCACAAAAAAAGCCCAAACGCTTATGTAATAATTGTAAGCGAATGTCCAACTACGATAATAGAAACTGCCCGAACCCTTTTTTAGATCACCCACCATCCCCATCATCAGAGGACTATGAAAAAGGGGAAGTGTCAGGAGAACACGAATCAGAAGAAGAAGAATCAGAAGAGGAACAAGAATAAGAGGAAGAAGAAGGCGAGGATGAAGAAGGAGATGCTGAGAAAGAACACGATGTGTAATGAAGTGACAGTTTAAGTAATTATTTTGCGCCAAGTGGTAATGCAGACGAGGTCTTGAGTAATGTTTTACTTGGCAAATTATTTTTTATGGAATCGTTTTACGTGACTTGAAGTTATTTGTTTTTGGGCTGACTGGCCTTGAAAAACCATTGAATGTCCTTGAACTTTTATTTATGTGTATTGGAGTTTCATTGAATGGTTTTGTAGTTTCATTTATAAAGCCTTAAAGTTTCAGTTAATGGCCTTAAAATATGCTTCACCGAATGGCCGATAAATTTCATTGAATTTCCTTGAAGTCTTTGAATGACTTTGAAGTTGAATATAATAACATTGAAGTTACACTCAAATTTGTAGTTACAAAAATTGCCTTGAAGTTTCTTTAAAATTACACACTAATCACATTGGAATTAAGTGACACCACTTAATTGGAATTACAGATAATGCACTTGAAGTTACACACTAATCACATTGGAGTTTCAGACAATATGACAATTAACATATTCAACAATTAGATCTTGAAGTTACACAATATTCATCTTGAAGTGACCCAGAATGAAGTTGAAGTTATACTAATGTCTGAAGGTACACAATGTCTGAAGTTACACCCTAAATTCATTGAAGTTACACACTAATCACATTGGAGTTATACAGTATTCATCTTGAAGTGACCCTAAAAGAAGTTGAAGTTATACTAATGTCTGAAGGTACACAATGTCTGGAGTTACACTAAGAATAATGAACATCTACCATTGAAGGGACACAAAGTGTACCAACCATTGAGTTCATATGCTTGGTAACTCCACATATACTTGAAGTTACACTCTAAATGCATTAAAGTAACACAGACAACAACTGAAGTGACACTACTTACTTGAAGTTACACAACAAAAATTTCCTTGAAGTTTCTTTGAATAGTCCTGGAGTTTCATAAATATGCGTTGAAGTTACACAGAAGAGTATAAAAAAATCCAACTCTTTAAGGAAACAGTCATTGATATTCCAAAAATATACTTAAAACATTGTTTTTTCCCACGGAGCTTCCAAAATTAACATACATGTTACAAGTTTATATGTCAAAATACATAGGAACATTGTTTCGTCTGACAAATCACATGTTACAGGTTTTTATTGCTTCATTACACTATTTTTTTTACCAAATATTTGTCCACTTTGCGCCTAACTTCAACTTTTTTCCATATGTTGTCTTTGTCCGCCACAAAATCACCAACCTTAGCCATAACAGAATCTCTTCTGACGTTCAAATCAGCAAGTACAAAGGTCGCCGCCAACTGAATTACCAAATAACGCCGGTTGACCTTCCGCTCAAGGTCCTTGTGCTCGAAAGGCTCACCCTCGTACATTAACATATGCATCATTGTGAATATCCCAGATTCACAGAGATCATGGGCGGGGTTATGACAGGAAAAAACTATCTGACGATGAGTGAATTCCACAAGGGAGCTTCCTCTGACAACACCTCTTGATTCAAAGAAATCGGACATGGCACTAGCCTATATAAAAGTGAAGATTGATAAATAAATTAAACAATCAGATATTCACAACATTAAAATTTCGTGTATTGCCGAAAAACTTACAATTACACGAGAAGCTTTGCATATGATAGACTGATTCGAATCAGAGTGATATTGATGGTCAAGGAGATCAACTGTTTTTGACTTGTAGTTGATACATGTGCAGGAAAAATGGCCCTCGATGTTAAATGGTACGAATATTAAATCTGCATTCAGGTTGAATGAGTCCTCACAATCCTTGATGAAGAGATCCCATAATCGGAAAACTTTGTCAATGTCCTCATCGTTCTGAGTGGGCTGGTCATAGGTAACAATCATCCTCTTGAGCGCGTCCTGTATAGTTACAATAGTGGAAAAAAATGTTATTCAGTTAGTTGAAGTTTCACATAATGTCATTAAACTTTACCAAAACCGGAGTTGAAGTTTCACAAATTAGTGTTGAAGTTACACGTATAAGTCACAGTTTTCATCAAGTCACAAAAAACAGTGCTGAAGTAACACATAGAAGACACTCAAATATTTGAATTGAAGTTACACAATCACTAAGTCAAACATTGAAGTTACCCACACTCCACTTGAAGTGACACACTCAAGTCACATTACAATTGATGTTACACTTTGATAAATTAAAGTTATTCACTGTGATATAAAAGTGACTTGAAGTTACACACAAATCACATTGAAGTAACAAACATATCAACTAAAGATGAAGTAACCAAATAAGCAACTGAAGTAACACAATATTTGGATTGAAGTTACACAATCACTACGTCAAACATTGAAGTTACCCACACTCAACTTGAAGTGACACACTATGAACATTACAGTTGAAGTTACACTTTGATAAATTCAACTTATTCACTGTGATATTATATATGGGTCAGTAAATTGAAGGGCAAGTAACAGAAGACTCACATCAACAACCCGAGCTTTCAATTCGTTATCATCCTCAATTCCTGGCGGTAGTTCTATCTGAATGAACTTCTTCTCCATTATTGGGTGGGAGCTGGAACCCAGAAGAAGTTGGGGTTCACTCGGACCCGCAATGGTCAACCTCTGACGAACCTTCCCCAACTTAGACCGCAGATATTTTACCTTTGCAAAAGGAAGACGACCCAGCCCCCCCATGTCTATCTCAGCAGCAATCCTAGTCTTCATCCTATGTTCGTCCCAGTGTTTTATCAGTGGGAGATCGTGTCTGCATTCCTGTCCTCTAAAATCGAACCTCTGGAAATAGGTGATCATCAGAAAAGGGATACGCCCGAGCAAATAGGCTGGCATAGGATCCTTTACAGAGTCTTTCGCAGCACTAACTATACCATTTAACACGTAAGAACACCAGTCAAATGTTGCAATACAACTGACATCTTCTACCGCCTTGAGAATCTTTAAATCTATTCCGTTATTTGAAGTGGGGCATAGGAACGACGACATACTACACAAAACAAATAGCCTGCAGAATTCATCATCACCTAATTTGTCCTTCTCTAGATCTGTGAATGCCTTGCCCAAAGGGATAGGATTAGCCTCTTTAACAACCCCATATCGTGACCGCCATCGATCTTTCAATTCCTTGAATTCCCGTTCAGTAGATTTCTTGTAGCGGCCAGTAGGAACTAGTTCGAGGAGATTGGGCCCCATGGGCAACAAGAAGAAGTCATGTACATCCTGCTTAGTAACCATGAACTCCTTTAGTTCAGACGCCCTGAAAACATAGGACCCATCACAGAAACAATCGCAAAAATGAAGGACATGCGCAAGCGGGTACGCTGTAAATTTCATTTCTAGCAGCCCCCCAAAACCAATTTTCTTGACTGATGCAATCTGTGCCACATTCAGCCCCTCCATCACTCTGACCAGCCTCGCGGAGTGACACTTGACCTTAATCTTAGGCACGTCTTGTGTCTGAATTTGTTCGTCGTCACCTGAAGCCATCTGAGGAAGACAAGGATTAACAATATTGAACTCCATGTATTATGAAATAAAAAGAACACAAAATTGAAGAAAAACAAGGAAACTGTATTTTCATTAAACTTGAAGTTACTGACAAATGACTTGAAGTTACACACCATTCACATTGAAGTAACAAAAATATCAACTAAATATGAAGTAACCAAATAAGCAACTGAAGTAACACAATATTAGATTGAAGTTACACAAAATTGAAGTAACACAAAATTGAAGAAAAACAAGGAAACTGTATCGTCATTAAACTTGAAGTTACTCACAAATAACTTGAAGTTACACACCAATCACATTGAAGTAACAAAAATATCAACTAAAGATGAAGTAACCAAATAAGCAACTGAAGTAACACAATATTTAGATTGAAGTTACACGATCACTACGTCAAACATTAAAGTTACCCACACTCAACTTGAAGTGACACACTATGGACATTACAGTTGAAGATACACTTTGATAAATTAAAGTTATTCACTGTGATATAAAAGTGACTTGAAGTTACACACCAATCACATTGAAGTAACAAAAATACCAACTAAAGATGAAGTAACCAAATAAACAATTGAAGTAACACAATATTTGAATTGAAGTTACACAATCACTAAGTCAAACATTGAAGTTACCCACACTCAACTTGAAGTGACACACTATGAACATTACAGTTGAAGTTACACTTTGATAAATTAAAGTTATTCATTGTGATATAAAAGTTATACAATAATTACATAGAAGTTACACACATTCAACTTGAAGTGACATACAATAAACATTGCAATTGAAGTTACACTCTAATAAATTAAATTTATTCACTGGTTAATAAAAGATAAAAAAACCCTAATTAAATAGAGGTTACACGAATTCAACTTGAAGTGACACAAAATGAACATTGAAATTAAATTTATAACTTTATTCAGTGTGACAATATGGTTACCTCAGATTTCAATCAATGTAATAAATTGTATGAGTAAGATAATCAGAAACCCTAATTTATAATCGGATTAAAATTATAAGGACTATAAAACATATTGAGATAAAAATTAAAACAAGAAAATGTAAAATATCTGAGAAAGATGAATTGTGGTTGATGTTTGATAGATGAACTGTGTTTAAATTTAGAGAGTTTGAGAGTGTTTGAATTTAGAGTTAATGCCAAGACAGAGAGTGAGAAATGAATTGAGAGAGTTCAAGTGAGAATGATAAATGATTTCTTTTCAGCAGTAAATGAGCAATAATGGGTTTGGTAATTAAGGGTGTGATGTGGGAAATGATAATTCAATGTTTGATAATTCAGTAAATGAGAGTTTTTCAAATTAAGGGGGGAATTAGGGACGACGTGGGAGAAATGGGTGTGATGTGACTGACTAGTTGCATGCATGGGTAAAAGGGACTAATGGTAGGCATGAGAGAGGTAAATAGGATCATGATTATTTGAGTGGGATTAAGTCATATTTGCACTTAATCTAAGCCACTCATCTAAGAGATCCAATGGCTCACAAAAGGACTTATGGACTCATTATTTCTATAAGGGCTCACATGATCCTTTCTCTCTCTCTCTCTCTCTCTCTCTCTCTCTCTCTATATATATATATATATATATATATATATATATATATATATATATAGAGCAAAGATCAATTGAGTCCACCCATATCCTTAGAGTCCTTGAGTCCTCTTTAGGGCCATTGGATAAAGGGAAATGAAGGGCTGAGATTGATGCTCCAAAAATCTGATTAATATCAATCTCTCTCTACCTTTCACTAATTAACCACTCATCTACCCTAATCCACCCTAATCCAATATATAAACTTTTTCTCACCATTACTTCTCTCTCATCTCACATAATATTCATCCTCTCATCTCTCTAAAATCCTAATAAATTCAAAATCCAAATAAATTATCCATCCTCCATTACTTTCACAACACCACCCAACCACCACCAACACCGACACACACCAACCACCCCACAAAAAATACCCCGACATTCCCCCACCACAGCCACCGGACTTCCCTTACCACCACTCGACAACACCACCACCGCACCTCCCTCCTCACTGCCACCACCTTCGTTTTTCCCCAGATCCGCCTCCGTCACGCCAACCTCTCTTTCTCTGCCGCCCTCTCCTCTATCTGCCGCCTCCTCCCGCCCTCATTCTCTCCTCCTTTCCGCCTCCCTCACGCCATCATCTTCTTTCTTTTTCAGATCTTGAAAATGGTGGTCTGAGTTTGTTGTTGTTGGCGTTGTTTGTGGAGCCTCTGCCGCCTCCCTCATCTTCTCCCGTCTCCCTCCTCTTCAGGCGCCGCCACGACTCTCCTCCACCTCCTCCACCGCGAAATAGCCGCAATACCGCTGCCCCTATCCTCCTCTCATTCAGAATGGTTGTCGTGGGGGTGGTTGTGTATGGGGGCTGCTGTTTAGGGGATGGGTGGGTATGGCTGGTGAGGGCGGGTTTGTCGGTATTTGTTATGGGTGTTTGTCGGTCGTTGTTGTGTGTCTATTTTTGGTTTTATTTTTTTCTTTCGGATCTGGTTAATTTTTATGTGTCTTTGTTTATTTATTTTTTTCAGATTTGAAAAGAGTCAAATGTTGATAACGTCTAATAAAATAACACATTATTTATTAAAGTCACATATATCGTTTATTAAAATACCACACATTATTTATTAAAGTAACACAAAATTACCTTAAAAGTTACACTTATTTGTGTCAGATCTATTCTTTTTTTCTCAGATCTGAAAAAGGGTATATAAATTTTTCAAAAATTTTTTTTTGAGATTTTTTTCCACAACTAAAATAAGGGTATAGTTGTTGGTGTTGATAACGATTGACCGATTAAAGTCACACATATTGTCTATTAGAGTAACAAAACTTATTTATTAAAATAACACAAATAACTTCTATTAAAGTAACACAAATTCTCTATTACAGTTACACATTTTATTTATAAAAGTCACATATATCGGCTATTAAAGTTACACATTTTATTTATTAAAGTTACACATTTTATGTAATAAAGCCACATATATCATTTATTAAAGTAACACATATTATTTATTAAAGTAACACTATTAAAGTAACACAAAATGACCTTAAAAACGACCTTTAAAGTTACACCTGTTATGTCAGATCTGTTTCTTTTATTAGTTTACACTCTTGTTTTCATATTTTTTTTTTTCTGGATCTACCTTTTTTGTAAGTGTGGGTTACTTTATTAAAGTAACATTTATTAAAGTAACACAAATTCTCTATTAAAGTTACACACCTTATTTATTAAAGTAACATTTTTTTTCCTAGATCTGAAAAAGTTACACATTATCTATTAAAGTAACACAAGTTCTCTATTAAAGTTATCTATCTTATTTATTAAAGTCACATATACCGTCTATTAAAGTTACACATTTTATTTATTAAAGTCACATATATCTTATATTAAAGTAACACACATTATTTATTAAAGTAACACAAAATGACCTTAAAAGTTACACTTGTTGATGTCAGATCTGTTTCTTTTTTTAGTTTTTACTCTTGTTTTCAAATTTTTTTTCTAGATCTACTTTGCTTTTTACATAGTTTTTACTACAGTTACACTCATAGAGGACTACAGTTACACTAATTGAGGACTACAGTTACACTCATATAGGACTACAGTTACACTCATAGAGGACTACAGTTACACTCATAGAGGACTACAGTTACACTCATAGAGGACTAAAGTAACACTCATAAATTTGTAGTAAATTACGTAGATTCAACATGTAATAAAATTCAAAAAATTCCACTCAAAATGACCTAAAATTACTAAAGTTACACTCGTAAAATATTAGAGTTACACTCGTAAATCATCAAAGTTACACTTGTAAAATGTTAAAATTATATAAATTCAAATTTTTATGTACAAAACCGTCTTATAAAAAATTAAAGTTACACTCCTAAAATGTTAGAATTATACTCGTAAAATGTAAAAAATTATATAAATTTAAATTTATAAGTAATAAACCGTCTTAAAAAAATATTAAAGTTACACTCGAAAATCATCCAAGTTACACTCGTAACATGTCAAAATTATATAAATTCAAATTTTTATACAAAACCGTCTAAAAAATATTAAAGTTACACTCGAAAATCAGCAAAGTTACACTCGTAGAATGTTAAAAGTATATATATTCAAATTATTATATCAAAACCGTCTTTAAAATTTAAAGTTACGCTCGAAAATATTAGAGTTACACTCGACAAGTATTAAAGTTACACTCGTAAGGTGTTAAAATTGTTTAAATTCAAATTTTTGTATACAAACCGCCTTAAAAACTTAAAGTTACACTCTAAAACATTAGAGTTACACTCGCAAGCATCAAAGTTACACTCATAAATCTCAGCAGCTAAAAAGTGCTCAAAAGTGCTTAAAAGTGTTTAAAAAGTGATTAATTATAAGCTAGAGAGAGAAAGTTAATTAATTAGTGCATAAGTAATTAATTAGTGATAAGTGTATTTTTTAATCTCCCAAATCTCAGCCATCCATCTCCCTCATCCAATGGCTAGGATGAGGACTCAAGGACTCTAAGAAAATGGTGGACTCAATTGAACTAAGCTATATATATATATATATATATATATATATATATATATATATATATATAGGTGGGTTCAAATGAGTCCCCTTAGTATATTTGAGTCCTTGAGTCCTAATCCAAGCCCTTGGATTAGGAGGATTAGTGGCTGAGATTAAAACAAAATCAATGGTCAAGATGATGAGAAACACCAAATCCCTTCCATTGAAACCCTAATATAAATACTCATTCTTACTCTTTTCATCTCATTTTCATATCATCACATTCTCTTTCTACCTACTTCTCTCTCTTCCATCCTCTAAAAAAAAATACCAAAAACTACCATTACCACTTCCCCACCGGACACCACCACCACTTCTCGACGACACCACCACGACTCACGATGACCACTTCCCCACAACACCGCCACCCCCATTTTCCCCACGACACAACCATCACTCAACACAACTACCACCACTTCCTTCATCCGTCTGTCAAACCCCAACACCACCACCACCACTTCTGCCCTCCCCCCGCTGCCGCCGACCCCACGTCCTCCATCTGCCTCCCCTCTCGCCGCCTAGCATGGCTGTCCGGGCCCTCTCCTTGTCGTCCTCCGCCTCCCCTATCCTTCTCCTCTCCCTCCTCTCCTCTTCTCGGCCAGACCACCACCACCACCAGCCACGCCTGGTGGTCTGGCCGAGAAGAGGAGAGGAGGGAGAGGAGAAGGATAGGGGAGGCGGTGGAGATTGGGTGGCTGCACTGTTGTGGCGGTTTTGGGGCTCGAAAAACCGCCACTTTTTCAGATCTGGATTTTTTTTTCAAGTTTTTTTTTTATTGTTTCCTTATTTTTTTTATTTTGTTGGTGGTTGTTTTTTTTAATTTGTATCATCAAATTTATTTAATCTCGTTTTAGATCTGAAAAAAGGTTAAAAACTACCACTATTTCAAATCTCGTTTTTTATTTTTCAGATTTGTTATGTTTTTTTATTTTTTATTTCAAATCTATGTTTTATGTTAGATTCGTTTTTTACTAACCTTTTTTTTGTGTAACCTATTTGTTTAATATTTATTTATTCTTGTTTTTTTTTTGGTTGATTTTTATATTTTAGATCTTATTTTTCTATTTTTTATTTATCTTTTTTTATTCTATTCTTAAACTTATACCCTTGGGTACTAAAGTTATACAAATATATACTAAAGTTATACAAATATGTACTAAAATTATACAAATTTTTTTGTATATTTTTTTTTTCGATTCACTAAAGTTTCACTAGTATGTACTAAAGTTTCACTAGTATGTACTAAAGTTTCACTAGTATGTACTAAAATGTACTAAAGTTTCACTAGTACATACTAAAGTTTCACTAGTATTTACTAAAGTTTCACTAGTATTTACTAAAGTTTCACTATTATGTACTAAAGTTTCACTATTATGTACTAAAGTTTCACTATTATGTACTAAAGTTTCACTATTATGTTCTAAAGTTTCACTAGTATGTACTAAAATTTCACAATTATGGACTAAAGTTTCATTAGTATGTACTAAAGTTTCACAATTATGGACGACTGAAGTCGCATTGGATTAAAGTTATCTTATTAAGGACTGAAGTTACTTAATTAATGACTATAGTTACATTAGTATGGACTGAAGTTACACTAGAAAAGACTAAAGTTACCTAAACATGAGTTACACTATAATTGACTAAAGTTACACAGTTAATAAATGAAGTTTCACTAATAAAGTTTAAAGTTACAAAAATAATGGTTTAAGTTACACTCTTAATGACTAAAGTTAGCCTCATAAAAAAGCAAAAATTACATAAACTTATCTTAAAGTTACATAAATTCAAATTTATATACTCGAAATCACATTTTAGTTTAAAGTTACACAAATAATGGTTGAAGTTACACTTTTAATGAGTAAAGTTACCCTCATAAAAAGGTAAAAATCACATAAACTTATCTTAAAGTTACATAAATTCAAAATTATATACTCGAAATCACATTTTATTTTGAAGTTACACAAATAATGGTTGAAGTTACACTTTTAATGACTAAAGTTACATAATTATGTACTCGTAATGTAGGTGAAAGTCATTAAAACCCACTCATTTGGTTCTAATCTTGTCCCTTCATTTTGTTCTAATCGTGTCCATTCATTTTTCTTTTAATCTTAGCCTTCCATCTTGTTCTAATCTTGTCCCTCCATCTCTTTCATCCAAAGGGCAAGATGAGGACTCATGGACTCAATTTTGAAGGTGGACTCATTATAACTTGACTCTCTCTATATATATATATATATATATATATATAGAATTAGGATCACATGAGTCCACCCTAACTATTTGAGTCCATGAGTCCTAATCTCAACCATTAGATCAAAGGGGAACTAATGGCTGAGATTACAAGTAAGGGTATTTCCGTCATTTCGCGTTTACTATATAACCCTCATGTCACAGCCATTTAATCATTCTAATAAATTATGTTTCTCTCTCTAAAATTTGAAGACCTAATTATATTTCGCCTCCATGGTCCTGCTTGTTGATTTTCATTCTTCAATTACTTTATTCTTCAATCAATTCTTCTTCAATTCCATCTGATGACCTAATTTCTTCATAATTTCATTATTTTTAATCTCAGGTATTATTTTTTATCACAATTTTAGTTCCCTTCTTTTATATCGTTTTCATCGTTTTTCTCAATTGATTTCGTTAATATGTGTTGTTTTTAAATTATGATTGATGATATGTTTCGAATTTCTGATTTTAAATCATCTCGTCTTCTGTATTTTCGTATTTTATTCATCTTGTTCTTGTTATTTTTTTTTACTGATTTCTCTATTTTTAATCATTTATTGTAATATATTCTTCTATGTTTTTTTTAAACTTTACAATATATGTTATTGTTCACCTAATTAATGTAAAATAGCATCACTTTATTTTTATCAGTATAACATATTTAGCATGCTTTTCTTCTTTTTTTGTGTTTTACTCGAGTTCTCTAAACACCTGTTATTGTTGACCTAATAATTCTAAATTAGTATCAAAAGTTATTCTTAAAAGTATCACATTTATTTCATAATAATTAATTTGAATTAGTATCACAGGGTACTCTTAAGAGTATCACATACTATTCTCAATGGTAACGCTGACTATTACATAATATTATCATAAACTGTTATAGTCATATGCTTTTTTCTTCTTTGTTTTTCCTTTTTGCAGATCTCTTCGCTTGCAAAGGCTTCTTAAGTGTTCATGTACATGCTTATAAGTCAACACTATATCAAATTAGCAAATCGTGTTTTTTATTTTGTCATTTCTCTTATAAGAAAAACTCCTTCTTAGATTTTATATTAAGTTATATCATTTTTGTATTCTTTTTTTTTTTGCTGATCAATATCAGAAAACCTTTTTCGGATTTGCTAAATGTATTTTAGTTTTGTGATACTGAGAAATAATATCACACGTTATTATAAACAATATCACACCTTATACAAAACAATATCACTGTTTCACAAGTACTTTAAATGCTTCTCCTTTTGTGATGTTGTGAAACAATATCACAACCAGTGTATAAAAATATCACATAATGTTGAAATGAATATCACACTTTACCAACAACAATATCAGATCCCGAAGATTGTTTATATTTTTGGTTAGAATCATGTTACTCTTGTAATTTTGATAAAGCAATATAGTTTGTTAGAAAAAATATTGAAGTAACTCAATAAAAATATCATAGTTGTATAATGATTTGCCATTTTTCTTATCTTGTTCTATAATTTAAATAAGCAATATATATCTTTACAACTATCATATGATATTGAAAACAAT
>JAIUZE010018324.1:0-22499 GCA_022085475.1 Heliosperma pusillum
ACTCCCATGACTGTGGCTTCCGTGTTTATATTTAATGCGGTCGAACAGGTGGTGAATGCATATTTGGGGTACATTGACGAGCTAGCGAGCGAAGTATTGACCTTGGACCTATATGTCCGGTTCTTTAGATTGTATCTTATTATACACTCTTTTATTTCCGTATTTATACGAGAGATATGTCTCCCGTCTTGTATAATTCTTATGTATAATATAAATTTTCTTTTGGTAATGAACCTTTTTATTTATGACACCCTTCGTTATGTATTTAAATTATTTTTTTTCTTTCCGCAAATTTGAGGGTGTCACAGAGGTAGAGTGTTAAATGAGGGTAATAGTGTCATATCACATGCTACGGTGAGTTTTGGCTGAGAAACAACCTATTTACGTTAATTAGGTAGTATAGTCTATATAGTTGTGCTGATGTTAGTTGTATTTTACAGAAATAGACATATTAGGTAGTAATTTACAAATTTCAGACTTTAATAGGCAGTAGTATACAAATCGCCCTAAAACTAATGTAAACTACAATTCTAAGGGTGAATCGCTGTAAGTACAACACTCGCTAGCTCACTCGTCAAAACCCCATGCAAACACCAACCTGCAACCTGTTCATTCATTAAACATGAATGACACATTCAATAGGGACTAACTCGGGGTTCTATCAGCCATATCACATGAAAACAAACGCGATTAAGACATGTTAACATACATTATCATACATATATAAGTTTCATACCAAAACTAATGATAACATCTGATATTAGCGTCACAAGGATGTGAAAATCAATACAACATAATCATCATATATATTATCGAGACTAGGGAAAACTCACCTTAGCAACTATATCACAGCTAACGGCTTATATCTCACCGTTAGTAACCATATAATCGAAGAGGTTGAAACGTGACACACAAGATAATAATAGGCATACAACCATCCAATACACATCCAACGACCATCATAAGAATCAAACATACTCTCACGGTAAATGACACGCACTATCATCTGTATTTTGCAAGACAAGACGAATTAGTCCACGGGATAAACGTTTCTCTGATTCGTATACGATAAACATTTCGTATACTCAAGACTATAATCCTCCCGGTAGGACAACAACAAAATGGAACTCCTAGTCTAAACCCGGCCAGCCTCTCGGTAAACCCTCCCGATTGGACATGCGATAAACCTCGCATCGAAGACTCGATCCTCTGTCTAAACCCACACGGAAGCGAGTAACCTCAAATTGGGCTAAACCCAAAAAACCTACATGGAATGACACCACCTCGCTATAATACAACATTTGACGGCCAGGTCGATCAACGCTAAGCGTTCACGTCCCAAAAACCTCGTCATATTCCCACTAACATATGCATAAGCACAAACGAATGTACCTTTATTGCTTCCGATATAAAGTCTAATGAGTCTAAGGGTACAAACGCGAAATGCGAGTTCAATATCATCGAATAACCACGACTCATCCGACTAATCAAGGCATACGAATCTCATTTGACTAAGACATGTGAATACGAAATAGAAAATGCGATATAATGATAAACATGGCCAATTCATACTTTGAAACAACTAATTAAACATGTGACGGTAATATATATATATATATATATATATATATATATATAAACATGTGAGTGATTCTAACATGATAACTATTTTATCAAGATAAGAATAATAGTATAAGCAATCCACTTCCATATCTTAAATTCACTAAAAAACTAAAAATAGTAAAACGCACGCCATTTACTCATACAAACTCCGATTAGGGTGATTCAAAAGGCTAAACCGCATATTTTTCCGACGCCAACCCATATGTCATCTTTTTATGAATATTTGGGGTCCTGGAGTCCATCCCGGTCGCCGTCCCGGCCGGTACGAGGGTTGTCCCGGTCTGGCATGGGTTGGTCTAGCCGGTACAAGGCTAGGGGAGGGCTGGTGTTTGGTCTTTGAGGGTGTCCCGATCGGTCCCCATGCCATCTCGGTCGGGACGGGTTCAAGACGGGGGGCTGAGCTTGGGGACGTGGTTGGGGACGATGCAAAGTGTGTTTAATTCGTTCCCAATTTCGTTCCAAGTCTATAAAACACAAATAGGTAATGTACAAAACATAAATTTTTCAACATATCTTACCCAAAAACCATTTCCGACTCAATTCCGTCTCATACGAACAAAATCCAACATATCAACATATTCCATTCAAGACAACCACAAGGAAGATCTATGAGAATATAAAGAATTCAATTAACCAACATATGACACTTTAAACCATCATTAATGACTTTTAACACATGTTAAGCAGCAAGATGGAGGTTTAGCCTTCAAGCTACCGAATTCCAACATTTTAAGACATATGAAACACAATTCCTTCAGCTAACATGTGGGAATCATGAATTCAAGACAATAACTATTAAAGAACATATTTTTACCATCCATCACTACTCTAACACAAATAGGAGCATATAAATGTGATAGTGAATAACCCGTTAACATTACCTCATTGATGCGAGTCGTTATACACCAAAAATAAAAGCCTAAGTCTACTAACTAAAGAAGATAGCGGAAGTAGGGTCCATCTCCACAGGGAGGAAATTAACTAACTGCAATCTAAGTCTGTCAGTCACAGTCTGGGGGTTTTGATTTGGTTTAAAACTAAACTAAATAAGATTTAAGGGAAGAGAAATAAAGGTAGAGGTTAACACGAAATAAATCAGATAAAGGAAAAATATGCTAGGATTCGGTCTACTGCAATATCGGCATCCACGGGTCAACTAAGTTAGTCAATCTATCAATGAGAAGGGCAATGGTTTTCTCCTCTCGGTCTCAAACCACCCTAGGGATTTTCCTAATTAACTCTCGCCCTCTTAGGAGTCACCTATCAATTCTAAGCAAGCCTTTCCCTTCCAATCTCTCGATCCAGGTCGGGGTTAACTACCTAGCTAGTCTTCTGCGTGCACTCATTCGACTAACCTCAATTATATTGCTCAGATTGAATCTCACTTTCAAGATTAACTAATATACTTTATCCTATCATGCCTTTATTACAGTTTTCCTCATCCTAACATTAAAGACGATTGAATATATGACATTAGACATGATATAATCGTAATTAACAAGCATAAAGAACAATAACGCAACAATTAAGAAAGGTAAAACAGTAATTAAGACTAGAACAAAGATTAAGAATAATGGAAAGAAAAGAGTTTACAATCTTAGCAAATCCGGCGTAAAGAACAAATCCGCATCGATAATAAATCCGAATGTAAACTTAAAGATTAAGAAAATTCAGAAACTAATGGTGAATGATAAGTCTTCTAAGTAGTCGATCATCCCTTAATGACGAACTAAGAGTCTTATATAATGCATAAATCAACTTCTAACCTAATTAGTCTACGGACTAAAGGCCCGTGACAGATTTCACTCGATCGAGGGAAAATCCCCTTTGACCGAGGACTTTATTCGAGAATATCAGTCGATCGAGGACTTCATACTCTCGATCGACCAATTCTTCAACAGCTACCCCTCGATCGAGCAGATGACAGCTCGATCGAGGTCTTCTTCATCAGTACTCCCCTTGATCGACCAAAGATATGGTCGATCGAGGTCCTCTGGCCTTGCATATAGTGTTGGTCGTGGCTTTGGACTTGATTGTGTAGGGTTTCACGCTTTCCCATGCAAGAGCTTTTGTTCCGTTCCTTCCATTCTCCTAAATGCATGCAAAGTGGACTGTTTTGGCTCGGTTTCCGCTACTACGCAGCTTGTACATACAAAATGGTAATGAAAGTACAAAGTAGCCAAATAGGGGCATATAGTGACATAATATCACCTAAATGACATACAAATGCGTGCATAAATGGACTAAAAAGTCTATATAAAATACACGCATCAAACTTCCCCAAACCAAACCTTTGCTTGTCCTCAAGCAAACTAAATGCAGATATATGAAACTAAATGAACCTAGGGGAATGGAGTAAGTCTCAGAGCTAGCTACAAGTTAATGCTAAACCGTTTAATGCACTCATTCAATCGCTACAAAGCTTAATACGAAAGTGAAAGAATGTATACAATCTTGGAAATAAATTAGACTTTCGACCCTGCAAGACTCAACCAAATTCGGACTCTCACGGGTCACTCTTCTCTCAACAAGCAAATGGTAAGTAAATATCTATAAGAAAGAGAGAAGAAAATATAATCACTCACCTAGACTACGACCGACACAACATGCATCGCTAACTAATATGAAAGATGATTCAAGCACCGTACACACGCATAACCACCGTTCAAGGACTATCATGTGCCGAACATTTGCAAAAATATGGATGTGTGAGGCTAATTGGTAAGAAGGGGCAAAACAATTAATTGAAATGTGAGGGTAAATAGCCAAGCTAGTTCCTAAGAAGACCGTAATAGAAATAGTTCCATTCTTCCAACTATCAAAAACTAAGCTCGATGCCTTAACATATCTAGGCATATACAACACAAATCCCATAAAACACCTCGACAAATAAAAATAAGCATACGAGGTGTAAATAACAAAAACTTCAGCCAATTATTTTTTCTCATTATATTTTTTTCATTTTTCATTTTCTTTCCTATTTTTTCTTGGTTGATCGAGGGAAAACCCCCTCGATCGAGTGAAATAAGTCACTCGATCGAGGTAACATACAGCAACATCTGCTCGATCGAGCTAAAAGCTGCTCGATCGAGGTACTATTCATCACTTCTCTTCTTTTTCTCGCAAATACCCACTCCAATCAATGAAAACGAGTCAAAAACTGATACAACAGTAAAATATACCTCGACTACTAAATTAGCTCGGCAAAGGTAGGCTCGGTTTAGAATGTAGTTAAGGGCAACAGGCAGATATGAACTTATGTGGAGTTAATGGGGTAAAATGAGCAAAAGGGAGATGCAAATATTCTCAAAACACGTAATACCGACCACAAACCCAATGCGTGCAGGCAATAAGAAATCAAAGTTCATATACAAGCAAATGACACGGGATGTGGGGAGTAACTACTCTCATTCCTAGATGAACTGGTCATAAATGTCACCAGTTATAGGCTCTAAAACTCAGAATATATAAGTAGTTTGCCAAAATGTTGAGTCAAGTCTAATAGTCAAATTTAAGTTCCAAGTCAAAATTCAATAGTTCACTACTTCGATTTTACTAAGTAAGTCAAGAATTGTGCAAGGAATAACATAAAATAGACTTGTAGTGCAATTTCATCACGAACAAGACTCCAATCCGACTCGACTATACGCAAAAATAAACGTGATATTTTTGATTTTTTCAAAATTTTCTAATTAACATGAATTGTAAACGTGAATGCAATACAAATGCAAATGCAGACGCAAAAGGATGCAAAACACCTCCCCAAACCAAAACAGACAATGTCCTCATTGGCTACATCACAACAGCATATAAGGGAAAGGAAAACACAACCTAATTCATGTTCCTTAGGGATGAAATATATACAAAGAATGGAAAAAATAAACAGAAAAACTCACAAAATAGCAGCTTCCCCAAACCAGTATCAAACTGGGGAAAAGTCTCTCGATCGAGTAACAATTTACTCGATCAAATGGTTTTCCTATTTGCACAGCCTTCGACTTTTAGCAATTGATTTCCACTTCTTTTTCCTGCAAAAACGATACCCAAAAAAATACCAAAAAAAAAATGTCTAACAGGAAAAGTAAATTGTATATCTAACTACGGGTTAAAACGTAACGTCTAATCTAAGTAAATAGTCTAATTGTCTAATTGTCTAACGAAAACGCAATAAATTGTTATTTACAAATTGCACGGGGTTGAAAACCCGGCTAATAACCAAATAGTTTTGTGACAAGGCCACCATGAGGCCTTTGACTTGCGGAATTACCCTCAGCTGCAGTAATTTCCGACTTCTTTTTCCACACACCGTTAGGCATCTTCGCTGGTACGGTAGTCTCAACAGTCGAATCTTCCTCGAAAATAAAACTGTCGAAGACGGAGTCAGAAGTACTCAAGTCTTCCTCCTGAACAGTCTTATCTAACCCTCTCTTTCTGCGTAAGAAGGTTCTTTCGGGCTCTAGATCAGCTTCCACTAACTTGAGCCTTTGGGACCTGCGCATACACGACTATAGAGAGAAAAATAAGAACAGTCTTAAGGAATTATTAGAAATTCCTTAAGACGAGACAGAAATAAATAAACAGAAAATTAAATTGCATCCCCGACAACGGCGCCAAAATTTGATGCGAGTCGTTATACACCAAAAACAAAAGTCTAAGTCTACTAACTAAAGAAGATAGCGGAAGTAGGGTCGATCTCCACAAGGACGAAATTAACTAACTGTAATCTAAGTTTGTCAGTCACAGTCTGGGGGTTTTGATTTGGTGTAAAACTAAACTAAATAAGATTTAAGGGAAGAGAAATAAAGGTAGAGGTTAACACGAAATAAATCAGATAATGGAAAAATATGCTAGGATTCGGTCTACTGCAATATCGGCATCCACGGGTCAACTAAGTCAGTCAATCTATCAATGAGAAGGGCAATGGTTTTTTCCTCTCGGTCTCAAACCACCCTAGGGATTTTCCTAATTAACTCTCGCCCTCTTAGGAGTCACCTATCAATTCTAAACAAGCCTTTCCCTTCCAATCTCTCGATCCAGGTCGGGGTTAACTACCTAGCAAGTCTCCTGCGTGTACTCATTCGACTAACCTCAATTATATTGCTCAGATTGATTCTCAAATTCAAGATTAACTAATATACTTTATCCTATCATGCCTTTATTACAGTTTTCCTCATCCTAACATATAAGGGAATTAGCTACTCATACTATTAATGATGCTAGCAATAAAGACAATTGAATATATGACATTAGACATGATATAATCGTAATTAACAAGCATAAAGAACAATAACGCAGTAATTAAGAAAGGTAAAACAATAATTAAGACTATAACAAAGATTAAGAATAAAGGAAAGAAAAGAGTTTAAAATCTTAGCAAATCCGGCGTAAAGAACAAATCCGCGTCGATAATAAACCCGAATGTAAACTTAAAGATTAAGAAAATTCAGAAACTAATGGTGAATGATAAGTCTGCTAAGTAGTCGATCATCCCTTAATGACGAACTAAGAGTCTTATATAATGCATAACTCAACTTCTAACCTAGTTAGTCTACGGACTTAAGGCCCGTGACAGATTTCACTCGATCGAGGGAAAATCCCCTTCAATCGAGGCCTTTATTCGAGAATATCAGTCGATCGAGGACTTCATCCTCTCGATCGACCAATTCTTCAACAGCTACCCCTCGATCGAGCAGATGACACCTCGGTCGAGGTCTTCTTCAACAGTACTCCCCTTGATCGACCAAATATATGGTCGATCGAGGTCCTCTGGCCTAGCATATAGTGTTGGTCATGGCTTTGGACTTGATTGTGAGCGGTTTCACGCTTTCCCATGCAAGAGCTTCTGTTCCGTTCCTTCCATTCTCCTAAATGCATGCAAAGTGGACTGTTTTGGCTCGGTTTCCGCTACTACGCAGCTTGTACCTACAAAATGGTAATGAAAGTACAAAGTACCTAATAGGGGCATATAGTGACATAATATCACCTAAATGACATAGAAATGCGTGCATAAATGGACTAAAAAGTCTATATAAAATACACACATCACTCATCTTGCGTCTTCTAAGCTTCCGATTTTCTTCTAAAGGATGAAATTCTTTCTCCCGTCTTCATAGCTTCCTCCGAGATAAGTAAAAATCGACACTTTGGGACAAAATTTATTTCTAAGAAAAGATGAGATTTTTGAAAGGTAACAAAGCCGAACTTTATTATATAGAAAGGAAGAGGAAGAAAAGAGGATTTCAAAACAACAAACGGATCGACATTTGGTTGGGAAACAAAGAAATTGTGCTCGTCTTAAGATTAGATCTAAAAGATGGGTTTAATAATAGGGTGGAACAAGATGAGATTTTATGGTATGAAAAGGAAGAGGAAAATGAGAGGAGAATAATGAACTAAAAACTAGAGGAATTGGGTAAGGAAGGAGATTTGGAGATTTGAAGTTTTGAGAGGAAGAATTGTTTTAATGGTGATTAGGGTTTATGAAAGATATGAAGGAGGGTAAGTGTCGTTGCCGAAAATGAAGGGGAACGGACGAGTTTTAGTGAGTTTGATTTGGTAGTATGAAAAAAATAAAAATAAAAGGCCCAATACTCAACTTGAGAATTTACCCACTTCAGAGTAGAGTTCGATTATGGACTTATAACATACTGAAATACGACGATGTTGGACCTATGATATAGCTTTGATAATGACAAGTATATATTTGACAATGTGGTTAATTGACAAGTTATGATTTGATTGTTATATCATATGCATGTAATTGTGTGCTTTAGTCTTATTATTGCTAACAATAATTACAAGTAAGAAGATCAAAGTTATAGGAGCATGAGGTATAACTTTGAGGATTCATATACAAAGTTATAGCTATTCTGGTTATAACATTGAAGAAACAATTCAAGGAAGATCTACATCAAATAGCACAAGACTCAAGATGAAGGGTCTTTGTGATCAAGATGAAGAGATGATCTGTATACTGAAGATCTTTGTGAAAATTAGATAGTATAGGTCGTCATCTGGTAACTATTCAATTAGAGTGATTTATGTGAGTAAAGTTATTACTATTTCACTTATAACTTTACATACTAAGTTCAAAGTTATAGCTATTTCACCTATAACTTTCAATGATGAAATTGATGTACGATTTTGGAAACAAATCTTTTAAATGTTTTCAAAAAGAGAAAGAGAATTTTATATTTATCAAAAGTTTTAAATAGATAATTTATTTATGATATTCTATTTGTTAGTAATACAACTTATGAGTTGTCATGCTACCTAACGTTTCTAATATATTCTATCTCATTTTGTTGTTGACCTAATACGCCCACATAGGGTTTGTGCCACCTAGGGTTTCGATAGCTATGGTTTGTGCCACCTAGGGTTGCGTGCATATGGACAACAACCTAGGGTTTCGTGAAGAAGAGGAAAACGGCGTCTTTGGCACGTTTTACTCTTCGGATCAAACAAGGGTTTTACAACATACTTTCACAACAATATTTTGAGACAAAAGATAAATATCCTTCTTAAAGAAAAAGATTAGTTTTTAGAGTTTACCTCTCCTATGCTTCTACTATAAATACTCCTTCAATCTCAAACATTCACCAAGACTTTTCATGCACATTTGAGAGAATTTTACAAATTGATTTTAAAAAAACTTTGAGCATAATATTTATTACCTTTATTGTTTGTTTCGAAAAAAGTCAAGCATCAATCTTTGTCAATCACTCGAGTGAAATAGGTTATTGGATAATAGTACATCACATAATCTTACTTATTATTTAACGAGAATTTTTGTGAGTTATATTGTACTTTATTATTAACATAAGATAGTATAGAGTATTTAGCGATACTCAATCTGAGTTATAATCATAGTTGGTTATACGAGTGGGTTAATAATTTTTGTAATCCGTAGAGAGGTACTAAGACTTATTAATCGAGAATAGTGGACGTAGGTTTCGATTTGTGAAACTGAACCACTTCAAAAATCTCTTGTGTTCCTCTTTATTTCGTTACTCGCATAATACATGATTAATTATTTAGTTGATTTTAATCAATAAAATCAAGTAATTAATTATACATCATAAAATTGAAAAAAAGGGGCTAGTTTTTAATACTCAATTCCCCCCCCCCCCCCCCCCTCCCTCTTTCATATTCGATCAATAGACTCTACAGATGACTTTCTACCCAATAACTTCAAATCCTATGTAAGTCTAAATTAAAGCTAACTAAAAAATATTAACAATAATTAAATAATAATAGGATCTGATCGCTATTTTTGCGGGTGTTACAATCACCCCACCTTTTAAAAAGTTTCGTCCCCGAAACTTGAACGCAATATACAAAAGTTAGAAGAACAAAAATCGGTTTTTCAAAATTTTATATCCAAAACATTTACAAGGATTGGTATTTCAAAAAAAGGAAAGTTTTCGAAGGTGTCAGTCTCTTTTTGTGCAACGAATTAGCTCTTGTCGTGCACACAAGAACACTAACATTCCAAAGCAAAGACATGATCAAAATAAAATCATACGCTGATAGGAGCGGAACTAGTTATTAGATGTCTCCAATAACGAGTTCTAGCATCCGACCAAACGCAAAATCCAGAAAAAGAGTAACATAAATCCATCTTCACAAAATGAAAGTAGAAAAATTCATTTCTAAAACTCTTTTAAAAGGATAGTTTCGAAGCTCAACGTAAAAATTTGAGAATTTTCTCAAAGCGTAAATCCAAGACAAGTAGACATTGCACACAAGTAGAAGCATCTTAAGCATTACAATCACGATCACAATCATGGTATTAAAATGTACACACAACAAGCAAAATGAAATAAATTGGGCTCTTAGGGGTAAAGGTCACAAAAGAGTCGACATAAAAATTCACCAGCATAAAATTATAGCGACGACAACCTGAAATACCAATAAAGAGGCCTATCGAGATGGATAAGAAATGAATGAGTGATAAAGCTTACGCTCAAGGGAAAGAAAATCTATGCATGGGGGAAAGCTAAACACTCTACTCCAAATACCAAAGCCATCCTGGTTGGCTTCTCGAGCAATTTCACAAACCTATCGTATAGCCACATCACTAACAAGAACTCCCTCAGATCAACATCACCAACTCAACTAATAAAATAGTCCACCAGAGAATGTAACTCATCTCAGTTACACCTTATCCATTCCAATCATTAAATTTCTCAGACATCCTTTGCAATCACAAGATCAAAGCCACTAACCCAAATATCTAATATCTAACTAGCATCAACTAAGGTCTATCGACAAGGTAAAATCCACAATCAATGATCCATATCAAATTTCTTTAACAACTCTAGCATTCTTTATCCAATCATTATTATACTCAAAGCCTTAACAAAAATAATCACCTATAGACACTCACAACTACTACCAAGCACAAGATGAATGAGTTCACCATTATACTTCCCGATTAAGTTCACCTTAAGGCTCAACAATCCAAACTTAAATAGAACGTTTCTCAATTTCAAACCACAATACCTCAAGAAAGAATAATGACTAAATCCCACAAATATTCTCAACCACCTAGCGATGAGACAACCATTCAAATCCTTTAGCACATATAATGATCAAAATCCATTGGTCTCCACCTACAACATATTCCTTAAACGATGGTCATTAATCCTAGTTACCGTAAAGGAAAGTCTCTTTAAGAACCCAACATTTAGAGACGACAAATCCCAAAATATTTATAAGGCAACTATTATCATACTCAACAAAAGCAAACCATCATCACGATCAACTTGATTCTCAAAATAGTACCACAACATCAAGCTCAAAAATCTAAAGCCACCAAGATATCGATACATTACTACCATTAGGATCCATCCTAAAGCTTAAGCTCTACTTCCCATGATCAAGTACAACATGAAATTTCTCAACCCAAAGACAAACATTATGGATCAAGAATCCTCAGAATACATTGCATCCATTCTCCATGACAAGCTAGCAAAATATAACCACCCTACTAGAGGAAGGGAAGACGACTCAAAATAATAGTAGGGAAGCAATCTCAAGGTATGTGCGAGTACCACAAGATACAAGACTAAAAGAGATAAACGCTAAAGATGAGGAGACAAATAGAAAGAGATGGAATATGTATTAGTGCTATGAAGATATTTAAGAAAAGAAGAGGATATGAGATTTCGATTTCTTAAAGACTGAGTTCAACGAAACTTCCAAGAAAGGAAATGGAAAGGGATAATGGTACGAGTAAGGTATAAGGGTTTAATCCACAAAATTTCTCCTTTAAAACTGAGGGCAATAGCAAAACAACTTATCCTTCTAACAAAAGTCTCTCATAAGGGACCACCTTACCACAAATAAAGAAAATAAGGTACACCTAACTTCCCAATTCATCCATCCTTTCACATAAAACGGATTCCCAAATGCGGAATTGCAACTGAAGCATAATAATATTTCTTTAACTCGAATATTCACGCAACCTCAAAGGTTTCTAAAACCCAAGGGCTAACAAAGAGTTCTTTATACTAGGTCCTTTGCAACACATACAGCCAACAGGATAACTTATGCCCAAGTAAAACACTCTTAAACTTTAATACTTAATTAATCCTTAAATAATAAGCTTCAACCTATCAATTCGCTTCACCACTTCATGAGAGTCTCCGGTACCCTTAGACAAGGTCACTAGCTCGAACCCAAGAATAAGAGTTAAACACTTTCCATCAAGACTATGAAAAAGCACCCAAAGTAATACTTCTATAAGAAATCTCTTATCCTCAAAAACCTGTTACAACCCAAGCTTTTATCCAAAGCTTCTCACTTAAACTAATTAGACTCACATAGGCCAGATCCACAAGGCCAAACTAATATAATCAAACTCCAAAATTCAAAAGATTAGATCAGCAACAAACTTAAAAGTCTACGGCCATCCATTCAACTTTAAGTACACCATCAATACGCAAAATCAATCATAGATATACCATGGCAAACACCTATGAACTAGAGTCTCCAAACACGTCTCACCATACTTTCCCATGATACAATAACTCACAACTATGACGTGGAACTCAAATTCACACAACTTTCCTCAAAGTCTCAACCTCATTTAAACAAAGTCAACTTTCAACAAAACCAAAGGGAAGGTATCCATAGGAGGTCAAAAGAAGAGGGTTAGATACAAAGGTTAAGACGGAGGAAAGTAACAAGAATAATTTCTCGAGGAGAGAAGTAACTAGAAGATATGAAGAAGCATCTAGATAGAGGGAAGAGAGCAAGGTACACCATAGACAAGAATAATCATCGATGAGGTTGAAACACACTTTAATTAGGCTTGTCAATATGCAATCTTCGGCAAAGAATACTTCTTCTAGCTAATACATGGTTATCTCAAGATCGTAGGTCCAAGCATGCGTAAAGTCACTCAACACTATCAACAAACTAGTTAAAACCTAACAAACATCAAGCACACTAAAGACTACCACCTTAGGTCCTTAAGTCTACCCATACCTCATTCATTATTCATAAGTCAAGTTATTTAAGGTTGGGGTGCATAAATGTGCGTCAGGAGCGTTATAGCTTTGATACCAACTGTGACACCCCGTGATTTCGCAATAAGGTAAACACATAGATTGCAGCGGAAAATAAAAGGTTTTAAAAACTTTAGAAGCAAATATGCGAATGTCACTTTATTAAAAAAACCAAAACTTAGCTTAATAAATCATTTATATAAATTTTAACTAAATCAATACAAGGGATCCTAATCCCTTGACAAATACACGAATAAGATAATAAAACTAATATAAACTACAATGCTAAGGGTGAACCGCTGTAAGTACATCACTCGCTGTCTCACTCATCAAAACCCCATGCAAACACAAACCTGCAACCTATTCATTCATGAAACATGAATGCCACAGTCAGTTGGGAGTAACTTGGGGTTATCCCAGCCATATCACATGAAAACAAACGCGTTTAAGACATATAAAAATATATTATGATACATATATAAGTTTCAGGCCAATTATAATGATAACATCTGATATTAGCGTCATAAGCTTGTGAGAATCAATACAACATATTAATCATATTATCGAGACAATGGAAGACTCACCTTGACAACTATATCACTACTAACGGCATGCATCTCACCGTTAGTAACCATATAATCGCAGAGGTTAGAGACATGACACACAAGATAGTAATAGCACATAACCATCCAATACACATCCAACAACCATCATGTGAATCAAACATACTCTCACGGTAAATGACACGCACTAGCATCTGTATTTTGAAAGACAAGACGAACTAGTCAATGGGATAAACGTTTCCCTGAATCGTATACAATTAAAATTGCGTATACTCAAGACTCTAACCCTCCCGGTAAGACAACAACAAAACAGAAGTCCTAGTCTAAACCTGGCCAGACTCTCGGGATAAACCCTCCCAATTCGACAGGTGAGAAACCTCGCATCCAAGACTCGATCCTCCGGCTAAACCCACATGGAAGCTAGTAACCTCAAATTTGGCTAAACCCACACGAAAGAGGTGGAAAGAGTAAAAGCATCATCTTCTAGCTAAACCCGCACAGGAGATGAGGTCAAGAATAAAAAGGAAAGTACGCTACATGAAATGACACCACCTCGCAAGAATATAACATTTGACGGCCGGGTCGATCAACGCTAAGCGTTCGCCTCCCAACAACGTCGTCATAGTCTCACCAACATATGCACAAGCACAAACGAGTGTACCCCTATAGATCCGACATAAAGTCTAACGAGTTTAAGGATACAAACGGAAAATGAGAGTTCAATATCATCCAATAACCACGACTTATCAGAATAATCAAGGCATACAAATCACATTTGACTAAGACATGTTCATACGACATAGAAAATGCGATATAATGATAAACATGTTAAACATAGACAATTCATACTTTGAAAACGCTAATTAAATATGTGACGGTAATATCTATGTACATAAACATGTGAGTGAATCTAACATGATAACTATGTTATCAAGATAAGCATAATAATAAATGCAATGCACTTCCATATGATAAATTACTAAAAAACTCAAAATAGTAAAACGCACGTCATTTATTCATAAGGAGTCCGATTAGGGTGATTCAAAAGGCTAAAACCGCATACTTTTCCGATGCCGACTGTTTTGGTCTATTTTAACATTCTATGTGAGCTGAGTCAGGATGGTCCTATATCGTTAATTACGCGAGTTTGATTGTGTAGGAAGGGAATATTTGTAAACGATAAAGAGATTAGCACATAAGGTTTGGTGACGCCGAAACCCAACGTGGGAAAAACCGCGGGAAGGGGATGATACCCTTCCAAAGATTCACTAGAAAAGTTATGTATTGTTCTTGAGTACAATGGAAGCACGAAGCTAATTTCTTAATGCTATTAATTAGGGTTTATGTGTTTATTACAAGATATCCCTCTTCTTTCCTCTTCCCTTGCTTAATTAGGACTAAACCCTAATAGGGTTTAACCTTACTTGTCCTTCAAGCAATCCAGATCGCGCGTGGGCCTTGATCCTCCAACCTCATAATAGCTCGAGGCACCCATTCAGCTCCAATCTATCTTCCCTTGTTCTGGTACCAGCATTCGCCCAAGCCCATTGCTCCTCATAATCTCTATTCGTCCCATTAGATTAATAATGAGAAATCGGGCCCAAACAGTTTGCCCTAATTTCTTACGAGGTACGCTTCCAACCTCCGAGTAAGAAATTATCGGACTTTGTGGACCGTCTTTTGCTTCCAACGGCTCCTTGCAATGATTGCCCCCACTCCCTTATTTAATTCCCAATTCCCCAATAATTGCCCCACTTCCTCTTCTCTCTCCACTTTACTCCCAACCGCCTTCCACTCCCTCTCCTCATAAAATGCCCCCAAATTCCCCTTTCCCCTATTCTTCTTCTTCAAGCTTCCTTCTTCATCGCTCCGAGTCACCAATTCTTCGTCAGATCCCCGCCGGTTTTGAAAATTTTTCAGGTAACTCATCTCTTGCCACTTGTTAAATTCCGATCTTTTACTATGGGTAGGACTCGCTAATCTTCGTCCTCGTCCCCAATTCATCTTGATTCCGACCTCATCCCGTCCCTTGAAATTCTTCACCACCCCACACCTGCAATTCTACTTTGACCTCTGATGACATTCCTAGGATCAGAGAATGTCTCGGGCTGGGGGATGACGCCGTCATCCATATCACCTTGTCGGGCGAGAAGGCGGATGGTGACCGTGAAGGCTGGATATGCTTGTATATGTACCCATTCCAGTTTGGTTTGAAATTCCCTTTCCCGGAGATAGTCCAAGACTTCCTCCTCTTGAGTCAGCTTCCCGTGGCTCAAGTCGCCCCAAAAATTTTGCCTATCCTCCTGTCTTGTGTCGCCTTAAACCAGTCTCAAGGCCTCAATGCTACCCTGGAGGATCTGGCCCACTTCTACGAGGTCCCTTTATTGGGCAAGGGCCAATACACTTTCAGGTCTATAGGAGGCGTCGAAAACCCTCTGAAATCAGCCTCAAAAGTGAAGGATGAGGGATGGTATAAGGAGTTCTTCTACATCAAGGTGGACTTGATCACCACCCTCCCCGACTACATCTTCGAGAGATGGATCCTGACCAAGAGGGAGTCACTTTCTATCATATTTATCGCTTTCCTCCACTCACCATCTTATTTATTGCTTGCATGCAGAGCGTTACAGTCCCGAAGCTTCAGAGAACGACCTTGAGACAATTGTCTGCCTTGCTTCTATACCCCCTGAGTCCAAGAAATTTCCTGATCTGCTCCCCGGTTTTTCTTCTACTACCTCTTGAGCTCCCCACCATTCTACCAGTACCACCATGTCTTCAGGATTGCACTTATCCCTTTTCGCCTTGCGGCCTTACTACTTCTGGTGTATCTCCTGATCCTCGAATTTTACTTGCAGGTAGCGCAAAGCCTAACCAATTTGAGGCTTTGATCCAGAGTGCTAAAAAGAAACCTGCTGCAAGCTCCACCCCCGTATCCTCGAAGAATAGACCCGCTGAATCCTCCCCTGCCCCTGCTTCCAAGAAGACGTATGTTGACCCCTCATTCCATTGCGCTGCTTTCCCACCGTCTCGACCAGCTCCCAGGTTGTGGAAGTTACCCTTGCGTCCCGCCGACCTTCATCCCCTCGCCCTAGCTCTGGTTCAGCTGCCGAAGGTTTTAAGATTTTCATTCCTAAGGGTTTTGGGGACCCTGAGTTGGAGCCATTCTGGCCCACTATTGACCACTTGTATTTTCCCACCACTGCTGAGGAATATGGGGGCAGGGATATGGAGTCCCTGGTGGAGGATGACGTTGCTCACACCTTCATGGTACATTTTTTTGTCTCATTTCGTCCCTTTTATTTTCCTTGTACCTTCTTCCCGCTAATCTAAATCTAACTTCCCCTGTTATGCATCCAGGCTTTCCAATCCTCTCTTGCCTTTATGGAGATGTTTATGAGGTTCTCTACAGAGAGTCTGGCCACCAGTTCGAAGAATAAGGAGTTGGATGCTTACTACGCCGAGTTGAAAGAGCAGCAAAACGAGTCAAGGGCTGAAGTTGCAACGGTGAAGAAGGGTTTTGGTGCCAGCGAGAAGAGGTGCCCAGTAGGGGCCCCAGCTATTCCGGACCCAGGGCGTTTGTAGGGAGCTGACTGATGAATTGTCTTGAGCTGTAGCAAAGATTAAGGAGGTCACTGAATTGGCCACCAGCATTGCCACCTATGCTTTTTGGATGGGCAAGGTGAGTGGTATTCCCGCTGCAATCGAGGGACCCTTGACGGCTGGTGACCTGGACGAGGAGGAGAAGCATCTAAACGATACCTTCCTCGTCGTTTCATATATCAGTATTCTGTTGGAGCCACTGTCATCCACAGTTAGTGCAATAACATAAATAAATCTCTATAGGTTCACAGGGTATAGTTTGTATTGTAATCAGTTGATTAAGGTTTATCGATAACGGTTGGCTTGCTAGATAAGTTTGACGTTATTGTCATACAGATGGCGGTGATCAACTGGTCCCTAAAAGTCACACCTAAAGGATGTGATTGAGAGATGTGATTGTTTGAGAAAATAATCATATTGATGCCTTATTAAATGACTAAAAGGTTAGTCGGTATTTTTGACTAAAAGGTTAGTCAATGTGATGATGATATAATTATTTAATAACGATTAAATAATGTTAGCTAAGACGAATTAACTGTAATTCGTAATTAAATATAAAATGTTATATTTAGTTGTAGTATATAATGTGAGCTTAAACGAATTAAAATGTTAATTCGTAATTAAACATAAACTGTTACATTTAATTAGTAGGATTATAAATATACCGATATTTATAATTGAAGTATATATTATACGATTGTCATAATAATTGTTATGTTAATATATCCACTACAAAATGTTGTAATGGACCTTATTAATGTATGACAACATATTAGACAAATGTAATATGTATAACATTATATTAAATGGAAGCTAATATTACCGAAAAAGAGTCCAAATACACTTTGGAATTTCGGTCAAATAGGGTAACAAAATAAGAGAAAAATAATCCCTTATTTTCTCCATTTTGTGCCGTGTGAAGAGGGAGTATATGGGTAGAGTTTTACTCATTCTAACTCTCTAATTCATTCATCATTAATTCACAAGACACAAAAAGATACAGACTCTTTTTCTCTCTAATTTTCTAGCAAATACAAGGGCATTTCTCGATCAATATTGGGAAAATATAAGGAGGATATCTGATTTGATATCTGTTCTTAGGCCGTATTTACGAGGACTAAAGGTTATTCCTAATCCCTTTGTTTATTTTGCAATTTTTTTTATGACCCGTTAATCATATAAATCGTAATTTCATTATAATCCTGTTAGATTAAAGGGATGTATACGAATATATTCCCAGAAGTGGTATCAGAGCCTTAGGGCTATGAAATTATTTTATGTGATTTTCATAAATATTAAATTGTATGTTTATTAAGAAAAAAAAAACGGAATTTTTTTAAAAAAGTCACGGTTTTAAATTTTTTTGTGCCGTGATGATTTTTTTTTTTTAGGGTTCCATTATAGATTCATTCATATTATTGTTTTAATCTGTTAAAGATGATAATATATGAATTTGTTGATATTTTAATTTAATAAGGATTAAATTAGAATGTAAATGGAATTGTATTGGATGTTAATGAACATCAATTTTTGTGCTATATATTTTCGGTATAAATTGTTTTAGATGTTCATATTAAAAGGTTGATTTGAATCATCTATCTGTATCAATGTTTAATAACGATTAGGCATTGTTTTGTTTGCACCGATCTAGTTAATATAAGCATAATCGTCTTAAAACCGTTCCAATTTTTTTGTGCTGCTACTGTACATATTAAAAAAAAATATATCTATTCAGTTTTTTTTTTTTTTTTTTGCTGTTAGCAGCAGGAATTGTTTTTGAAAATTTTGATGTATATTTTTCCGGTTTTTTTTGCTTAAACCGTGAGAAATAGAAAAAAAAATTTATTTTGGGACTGTACTGTTTGCGTGAACAGTGATCAGAAGAGAAAAAAAAAATTAGTTTGTTTTTTTTTTTTGGGATATTATAAAGATAATGTTTGTTTGTTTGTTATTGTGAAAAGGTTCACAATAATGATACCCGATTATTTTAAAAAAGGTTTAAAATAAAATGGATTATGAAAGATTAAAATTGTTGTGGGCAATTAAGGAATTGTCACATAATTTTGATCGTATATAATGGTGGTTTGGATAATTAATCAACATAATTAATGAATTATGTCTTGTAGAATTAATTTATATAGTTGATGCATTTTATTTTTGTCGTATGAATGGTTTTATTTACGTATTTTTGCAATTGGTTGAAAAATGATGTAATACCTAGTGTGGCCTTAGTTAATCATGTTTTCGTAATGATGGAAACATGGTTTGGATGTATTTATGAGATCTCGAATCTCCTTTTATTTCTTTTAATTATGTTTTTGGAATTAGAATGTAAATAGGTTTATTTTGTAATTTTGAAAATGTAATTTAAGAAGACTAAAGAGGAGATCGGATGCTCACTCCCGCTACATGGACCAAGATGAGACAAAGTCAAGCTTCTCGGGTCCATTAGGATGGATTCCAAACTTGTATTTACTGTTCTTTTGGTAGATAGGCCACACTAGGACCGTTGTAATAGTTTACGTATTTTTCATTCTTTTGCTTTTCATTCACATGTTAAATTATTGCATCATATTCCGCCTAAACCAAACCACCTAAATTGCATGAAAAATGATTCATATAGTTTGGATTTTCATCATAGACATACAGATGTCACTCGTTCATAGGGCCATCACCTTAGTCTAAATCATTCACGAAATGCTAGAAATTTGTTCACTTAAAATGAATTAAATTTAAGATGATGGGATCTTCCTCTAAAATGAAAATTGAGATTAGTCTTTATAGGGAAAACTACTATGAACCCCTTCTTCGTCGGAAGTCATAATATGACCCCTTCTACGTTGGGTAAGTAGTGAGTGTTGACCTATTTTACCTCAACATTGTAGTCCGAGTAATATCTCGGGATTATAGTGAACTAAAAGATAGAATTTACAGAAATTTATCGACCGAGAATTCTAAAGGTAGAATTAGCCAAGAGGTTGGCTTATCAATTTACAGAAATTGAGTCTTGAGATCATTTATATAATTCTTGAGGGAGGTCAATTGTATAAATGCACGATTCATCGCATTAAACAGTTTTTCATTAGACTCAAATTTAAAACGATGAAAACTTATCAATTTTATTTTCTTTTTCACAGTCACATATACAGATATAACTGCTAAATAACAAAATGGCTGGCCATACTGATGACCCAATGCCAAGTGCTACACTCGCTCGCGAGTCTTGGCTAAAGATCTTTATGGAAAACATGAATCAGTCCACGCGACTGAAGAATGATGGGTCCAACTTTGCTGACTGGGAGGCGGCATTACGGAATGCTGCCATTGCTGACGGTAAGCTCAAGTACTTGACTGAGCCACTACCACCCAACCCAGGCCCCAATGCAGGAGCCAATGAATCACTTGCTTATAGTGATTTCGTAATGGAGGCGGGTGCGATAAAGAACGTACTCATCTTTTCAATGGAATCCAATTTGCAGAGGCGATTCATAGCCCAGGGTGCAAACAAGATTTTCACCACTCTCTCTAACGAGTTCTCGAAAGCTCCGAGGATCGTTAGCTATGAGTATACTTGTCGCTTCTTTGAAGCGAAACTCCAGAAGTGCCAAGCGGTTAGCCCACACATTCTTGCTTTGATCGAGAATGTCGAGAAGCTGGAGGCTCTTGGTTGCAAAATCGATGAGAAGATCATTATTGATCGAGTGCTTCATTCACTTCATGATGGTTTTGCCCTTTTCAGGGCAAATTACTATATGAATGATATGAAGAAAAGTCTTCATCAGCTCCACTCACTTCTCGTACAGACTGAGAGTGATCTGAAATTGAGTGGGAGCGTGAAACAGGACGTTCTCATGATTGGCAACAAGGGTAAGGGTAAGGGCAAGGCTCAAGCTGACCTAGATGTAGGGAAGCCAAAGTTAAAAAAGCCAGGAAAGGTCAAGAGTGGGCCTGGTGAGACTAGCGGTAGCTCACAAGGCAAAACAAAGAGCAAAGAAAACATGGAATGCCACCATTGCCACAAGACTGGGCATTGGAGGCGGAACTGTCCCGTGTATGCTGAAGACGTAAAATCAGGACGCGTCACTCCTGTTGGTACGTCATCGTTTATTCATATGATTGAGATTAACCATGCAAGTTTCGGAACTTGGGTACTAGATACTGGTTGTGGTTCTCATCTGTGTAATCATTTGCAGGGCCTAAGAAGCATCACAACTCTCGCAAAGGGTGATGTGGACCTGCGAGTGGGGAATGGAGCTAGAGTTTCTGCCGTTTCAGTGGGAACATATGTAATCCAACTCCCTAGTGGTTTTGAGTTATTGCTGAATAATTGTTACTATGTACCCAGTTTGTCGAAAAACATTATTTCTGTTTCCGTACTTGATAAGGACGGTTTTTCGTTTTTAATAAAGGATAATAGCTGTATTTTCCCTTAAAACGATATGATTTATGGTAAAGCTGTTTCCATGAATGGAATATATGTTTTAGTTTAAACCACAGATATAATGCATGTGAGTAATAAGAAAGCAAAGGTTGGTGACAAAGATCAAACCTATCTATGGCATTGCCGTATGGGACACATAAATGAAAAACGCGTGAAAAAGCTCATTGACAATGGGACTATCTCCGCATTTAACTATGAATCTTTTGGCACGTGTGAATCATGTCTCATAAGCAAAATGACTCGAATTTCCTTCAAAGGTGCTGGAATGCGCGCTACTGACCTATTAGGACTCATACATACTGATGTGTGTGAACCTATGTCAATCAACGCTAGAGATGGCTATAGGTATTTTATCACTTTCACGGACGATTTGAGTAGATATGGTTATGTCTACTTAATGAAGCATAAAAGTGAGTCCTTTGACAAGTTCAAGGAATTGCAGAATAAGGTTGAAAACCAACTGGATAGAAAGATTAAAGCACTACGTTCAGATCGTGGTGGCGAATATCTTTCGAATGAGTTTGATCAACACCTTAAAGACTGTGGTGTAGTACTACAGTTAACTCCACCTGGAACACCAAAATTGAATGGTGTGTCCGAACGGAGAAATCGAACATTGCTTGATATGGTTCGATCCATGATGAGTCACACGGTTGTGCCTGACTCATTATGGGGATATGCTTTATTGTCAGCTGCTCTAATACTTAACCGAAGTCCGTCTAAAGCTGTAGACAAGACTCCATATGAATTATGAGGACG
>JAIUZE010018327.1:0-20399 GCA_022085475.1 Heliosperma pusillum
TATATCTTATTGTTACACACTTTTATTTCCGTATTTATACGGGAGATATGTCTCCCGTCTTGTAGATTTCGTTTGTAGAATATTATTTCCGTTTTGTAATGACCTTTTTATTTTATGACACCTTCGTTTTGTACTATCTTATTTCTTTTATGTATTTAAATAATTTTTTTTCTTTCCGCAAATTTGAGGGTGTCACATTACTTGTTCAAATCCGCTAATTTTCATCTCAATCTTTCCCTCTCATCGTCCTCTATCTTAATTGGTAATAAAATTACCGTCTTTCTCGCTTTTCAATTTATCCGTCTTTCTCAAAGGTGAATTATATTCATCTTTTATTATCTAATTGTAGGTGGTGACCTCCAAGACCTCGACAAAGACTACTACTTAGTAGAGAAGGACCTCGACGAGGATTGAAGACGCGAAAAGGTAACGGTGAAGGGGTTACTCGATATCATTACGTGTTTTAATGTGTTTTCTATGTTAGTAATCGTATTTGGAATAGGATTAGTATTCATAGAACTTGTGTTGTTGATGATGAGTGTTGTTTGTTGATGATTGTTGATGATAATTAATGATTATTGATAGTTGATAGTAGTTATTTATGATAATTGAAAATGGATGATTGAAGTGTTGTTTTTGGGTTCGGGTGTGAGCTAGCGGGCGTTGGCCTTGACGATTCACCCCTAGACGTTTCTTAGCTAGTTGCTAAATAACTTTGATATTTGATAACATTTTGAGGGCCTTCGTCTCTTTGTAGTATATTCTATTTTAGTTTGTATTTATTTGACATTCCTCGTATTTTTATCTTGGCATGTAAAAAGTTTTAAAAACATCGTATTTTCCGCTATATAAATCGCATGCTTGTTATGTTTTATTTCCGCTATCGCGAGGGTTGTCACACATTTTTATGTCTATCCATGCAACTATTATTGGACACCTCCAAATAAAACATCTTCATGTCTATAGAATGATTTATTGGACAACTCCAATTTATCATGTGATTGCATATATTCCATTTAGTTTCATAAGTCTCTTATGTTAGAAAATCGCCTTTCAAAATTTCTAGGTACTTCCACTTCATAAATCATAATCATATTATATCAAGAACAATTTCTTTTGGTCTCGTCACTAGTCTAAGGATTCACCTATGAACGCTTTCTTTTGGTCTCACTACTAGTCTTGAGTCTAACCTAAGAACATTTTCTTTTGGTTTCCTCACTAGTTCCTAACTAGTTTAACGTTGTGGCTTATTTTCTCCCACTCTATCTTTAGAAAAATACATCTATTTTTTTTAAAGATAGCCTTATGAGCCACAAACAATTTTGTACTCATACTAGTGAGAGAGGTTGAAGTATCACAACTTGACCTTAAATGATCTATTAAAGACTTGATTGTAAAGACATCGAATTTTAGTTTCGAGATAGACTAGTTCTATAAGCTAAAGAGGTGGACTCATATTCATGTCATTTACCATCTTTATAAATGGCGTGGCCAATTGGTTTGGTAGATTCCCTTCATTGAGTTCAATAACTCAATTATGACTTAATAGTTGATCTTTCAAAGTGAGAATCAAATTCTTAGATTTTGAACTTATCATAATGATCCAATCATCATAATTCTATAATGATCAATTTTAGTCAATACAATTTATGTTATTAGTGCAAGTAGAGTATAATGACAAGTTTTAGAACGAAAAGGTTTCAACAAACCGAGTGACTTGGGTTGAAAACAAAGTTACTAAATCCAATTACAACCAATGTCAATAAAAGGAATTAAACAAATTTCCATGTCAAATAAGAAAATTATAAAAGTTCTAAAAACAATGTCTTAAAAATACATCCCAAAATTAAGACAATTCAAAATGAGACCAAGCTTCCATATGTCTTCAATCATGGGTAGCTACCTTAGCTTCCCTTGAAGAGCCTTCTTAGGCTTGCTTGTCCTTGCGTTTATCCTTGCTAGGATGCTCTAATTACAATTAAATAGGGTAAGTATCACAACTCGTATCTATATATCAAAGTTGAGATCATAACATAAATGATAGAGATAAATATTTACCTACTGGAACAATCTTTCCAGTTTTAAGATCTCCAAGATACTTAGAGCAATTCCTCTTCCAATGCCCTACGCCATTACTATAATGGCATTTTTCCTCATTGGAGGCACACTTCTTGGGCATGGGAGAGCTATTCTCAATAGCTTTAACTTTTCCCTTGAAGGTGGAGGCCTTCTTCCCTTTACTACCACTTTTCTTGAACTTCCCCTTACTCTTATTATTAATATGGAGTACATCCTTGGAGGTGCTAACATTTAGCCTCATGTCTCTCTCAGCTTGCATAAGCATCTTGTGCAATTCATGAAGAGAGGTTTTCATGTTTTGCACATTGTAGTTTACCCTAAACTGCACATATGCCTTGATTTTCCCCAAGGAATGAAGTACTCGATCAATAACGAGTTGTTCGGGAATGTCAACCCCTTGCATTTTGAGAGTCTCGACATGCTCAATCAATTTGAGTACATGAGGGCTACCTTTTGGGCCCTCTTTAAGATTCATGTCGAAAAACGCGGAAGCCGTGCTCATCTTTATGGCACTCCTTTGGAGATCGGCCTCCATCGAGAAGATCAAAACATTTTTTATTGCGGCGGATTCCTTATGGTAAGCCTCATAGGCTCGCCTTGCGCCGGCGGTTGACCTTTTGTTAGGTGCGGTGGGAGAGGCCTCGGTAAGGTAACGAAGCTTGTCGTCACCCTCTGTGACTAATCGGGGTTGCGAATTCCAATTGGCAAAATTAGCGCCATTCTTTTCTAACTTGCATCGATCCATGAAGGAACTTGAAAGTTGTTCCTTGCATCGATCCAATCCCAATCGGCGCTTGAAATTTTTTTAACCTCAATATTAGACATTTCTAATATCATATTATAAATAGTTTACTCTTAAACTATAAGGAACTTATGCATGCATAACTAAAATACAAAGAAGGAAGAAGAAATTGTTCCTTACATTGATTTGAACGGATTTTGGGCACAAAATAGGACTCCTTCCTACTTTGTTCTTGAGCTTACAATATGTGGAGGATGATCTTCCAAGTTCTTAGTATAAGAACACTCCTATTAGTAGCACCCAAGACCATCCTTAGTCACTACTAAAATACTACACTAGTATGATAAGTAGCATCCCTTAAAAATCATCTAATAACTCTTATTACTACACTAGTATATTGTTAGAGAAAAATTAACTCAAGTTTTGTGGAAAACTTCTCTAAGTTTTCCCTTTTGTGAGATAAGTAAGGTTTTAGAGAGATAACGATACTCCATATTAAAAGATTAAGTAGTGTATATAAGAAGTAAAAATTTCCTCTTATTGAGCATGTGTCAACCGGCCAAACATAGGGTAGAGGGAGCATGCCTTTGCTTTTTGTTCTTAACAAGAAAATAGCTTAGGTCTAGGCTTGATAGGTTATGATTATGTTTTAATTCTTAATTAGAACAATAATCAACACCTAAACACTACCCTATCTACCCCAAAACCGGTCCACCCATATAGCATGGGTGTCCATTTTATTTTGTCATTTTGTCATTTGTCACATATGTGACATGTGACATGTAACATGTAAATTGGCTTATAAATATGCATTTAACCAATTTAAATGCAAATTCATAACAAATAATTAAACTTAGCATTTTAAGTCACATTTTATAACTACATATAAATAAAATGGGTCATCTCATATTTGGTTAAAACAATCTACAACAATTTTGTAATTATAATCAACCAACTTAGCTTATCTCAAATGTTTCATCAACATAATACATTCTTAGTAATACAACAATGAAATTACAAAAAATGAATCTTATTTAATCATATTACAATAAGACATAATTCTCACTTACAATATAAAATTAGTTCAATTTAAGGGATTAATTAATTGATATACATGATTAGGGGATTGTCCTTTAGGTGTGACCTCAATGGATAAACTGATCACCACCGTCATACGACAGTAACGTCAAACTCAATTGACCCAATCGTTACCGATTTATGTTGACCAGTTGACTATAATATTCATCATCCCTTTGTATTCTTATTATTGAGATTTAGTTATATGATCACACTATTGTTGAGAACACTTACTCCAACACCTAGGTCCATTGTCTCAGACAGGGACACAAAATTCATGAGCTACTTTTGGAAAACCTTGTGGAAGCTCCTAAATACTAGACTACTCTTCAGCACCTCTCACCATCCCCAAACAGATGGGCATACATAAGTCACCAACAAACCTTGGGAAGGATACTTAGGTGTATTGTGAAGAAGTCATTGGGAGATTGGGACCTCAAGCTAGATCAGGCAGAATTTGCTTTCAATAGAGCCCCCTTATCAAGCACTGGCCACAGTCCTTTTGAAGTGGTCTAAGGCTGTAACCCACTCATGCCCCTAGAATTGTCCAATGTGCCTAATAAAGTGCTGAATTATGATGCCAAGCTAAGGGTGGAACAGATGCTCCAGCTACATGAACATGTCAAGAAGAAAATAGAGAAAGCCAATGATCAGTACAAAAACAAAGCCAAGGTGCCAAGAGGAAAGGATTTTCAGGCAGGTGATCTGGTATGGTTGCATCTCAGAAAGAAAGGTTCCCAAGGAAAAGGAAGAACAAGCCCATGCCCAGAGTAGAGGGACCTTTTGAGATCATAGAGAAGGTGGGAACAAATGCTTACGAGGTAGACTTGCCAGGGGAGTATGGGATTCATGGCACATTCAACATAGGAGACCTCACTCCTTACTATGACATTGAAGAGGAGAACTCTGAGGATTTGATGCTCAAATCTTTTCAACCAGGGGAGGATGAAGCAAAAGCTAGGGGCTTAACACCCTTTGAAACTCCATTAAACCATGTCCAGGCAGCAACCCAAACACCATCAGTCAGAACAACAAGATCCAAGGCAATTCAGGCAGTCCAGGAAGAACCAGTCCAGACCAACAACAGTTCCAGGCAAGATATCCTACATCAGCTATCCAAGCAAGGGCTCCAACTTCTTTTCCCATCTATTTGAGACCCGTGGCTACAAAAATGTCTAGGAGATGTTTTCCCAATTGTCCCTGGAAGTCCAAGTAAAACAGTCCACAAGATCAGAGGTCATTCTGAGAGCCAGGCAGGTATTGAGGCCAACAAATGTGTTCGAAGGCATCTTACTTTTGTGTGACCTGCAGTAGCATTAATAAGGTCATTTGGAAGGTTATAGCTGTCCCTCTCAAGGCCCCATATGGAGCAGCAAACAACCAAATTAAGTCCTACAAACTGCCTGCACATCATTGCTATTTTGGAAAAGGGACAAGGTCACTTTTGCAGTCACTTTTCTAAAGGTTGTGCAGCCTGTTCAGCTCATCTTATTAGTAGACTTTTGCATCTGTTTTTTTGTCTTTGTAAGGATCATTTGAAGCCCTTAGATATAGCTTCATTTATGTGGTGGAGATCTCTTGTAATGCTCTATATAAAGAGCCCTTTTGTCTTGTGAACAATTGAGAATTGATTGAATGAAAACCAGAGTCTTTACTCTATTTCTTGTTAACCTGTGCAAGTCTTGGTTAGCTAAAAACCTTTAACAAACTTATGCTAGTCTTAGTTTGTTGGCCTAAGCTTAAGTCATTCACTTGTGCTAGTCTTAGTGAGTGAGTTTTGCTTGAGATTCACTGAATTTAAACCTGTTTGTGCTAGTCTTGACAATCTTTAGTTCAGGGCTCTATCTTATTTGTTTAATTGCCTTGTTGCTTCCTATTTCTGCTGCCCAAATGAGATGTCTACCGTCCCTTCTCTCAGCCCACTCAGGTTCACCTGCTAACTCGTGTCCACCTTGTCTTGTAGTAATCCTCCTCGGAACCTCATCCTCAGCCGCCCCAGTCTCCTGCACCAGCTCGGCTGGTATATCTTCTCCCACCCGGGAAGAAGAAGGCTAAGGGTTTATGTCCATAGGATCTCTCCTTGACGTAGAAGGAATGTCACCTGCACAATCCTCAGCGATTTCAACATGTCAACATATCAAACGTGTCGAACATTTCAAGCAAATCATCAACGGTTTCAAACAATGTCAAGTCATTTCAAGTCATTCATGTCATTTTCAGGCTCTAAAGAACGTTTTCTTGTCATCTTTTGACCATTCTTTCGAAAACCCGACTACACATGTAGGGTAGGGGTCAACTCAAGTCTATATTCAAATCCTAATTATGGGTTTGAGTCGAAAATTTGACAGCATTTCGTTATAATAGCGGTTATGCCCTAGAAAAGCGTCATGCGGAAACCGTCGTAAAATGAAAATTTAATGCTGCAACAAGTTTACCCATTACACAAGGGTTCCAGAACAGCACGTTTCATCCAAAATGAGCTACCCTAAGGTCGTTTTCAAAGCGGTTTTCGAGTCAGTGAGTATCCGTCTCATTTGTTCAAAATTCGACGAAAACTAAAAACAAGTACATGGCTATGTTCCTGACAAGGCCAATTGTCATTCCTAGTGTCAATTTCTACCATACAAAGCTTAAATAGGTGCTAATCCCAATTTTCGAGCTATTTGAGGAAGGAAACCCTAATTTCAAAATTAAAATCAATCAAATACAAGCGATTAAAGCAATATTGGAACACATACCTCGGTTTGTCATGGCTTATGGAGTAATTTGATCAAGATTTCCGCAAGTTTGGTGCGGATTTAAGTGAGCTATTTGTGTTTTGTGTGTTTTGAATGAAACAAAAAAGCCTTTGTCTGATCGCATATTATTCAGATAGGTGAACCTCAGGAAGTTGCGCCTCTTCCAAAGTTCGTAGCTCTTGTTGCACCCTTTCCCCAGCAGTGCTTCGCCTAAATTTGAAAGTTGGTTACAAGTTCATTACTTGTGGGCCCAAATCGTATGCGCGTCATCTCCGACTTCTATTTTTCATAATTTTGTTCTTTTTCAAGACCCGTGCCTTGACAGGCTTCAAAATCGTCACACCATCCCACCCAGGACCCACCTTTTCCGGATAAACAATCTGTGGGCCCATATTTTATCATCAAGATCTTGCTCGCCACAACCGAGCAGATTCTCGGAATGATTCGACCCCGACATAATCTTCCATATACCAAGTTTCAACATATGTTTCCCCAACAAGAGTTCACTTGAAGACAGAGACATGCCAATTCTCACATATGATATTATCCCCAGCGGCTGGCGAGCCTCATTACGCGCCATATTCAGACGGCTGGCGAGCCTCACACCGCACCTTAGTCCAAAAAAGAAGATGCTCAGGTATGACTCCTTATGGCTGGCGAGCTTTCGCACGTAGTCTAATGGACTTTAAACGACCCTCCCCGAAGGTCGAGAGACCTTAAAATGTTCCCGACGACAGGTTCTTGGTTCAAACCCCTTGAATCGCCTCGCGTCGCCATAGTCGTCAGGTTGTAATCTTCGATTGACCTGATGGCTATACTATGACTTTTGCCTTGACCAAGCCTCAGTCAAAGTAGGGGCTCTGTAGATACCTTGTTTCTACACCTTCCGCCAACCACCCAGTGATGATTGGGCAGCATGTTTAGTATGCGAAACGATTTATGACAATTCATAAGTTTATTGTCAAATGACAGCTCAAATACTTGTGTCTACCCCTAAGTCGTCATCTACGTGTCGATACGGTCGTTTTCACAGTCATTAGAGTTTATTTGCAGTTCGGGTAAAAACCGCTTCATTTTCTATAAACCTTCTCTTAAAACCGAGTCTGAACGCTCGAGAATATTCCGGATATTTTATTATTTTAAAACTTATCTTTTTTTTGGTAAATTATATCCGTATATTATTTAGAAAGGTTTCGAGATCTACCGCAATTCCATAATAGAAACGCGAAAATCTTTCTTTCAAAGTAGAAAATTGCTTAGGAAATGACGCAGCAGGTGATGCGCCTCTTTCGAGAGTCGCAGTGCTTGCTGCGCCTCTACCCTAGGCTTGTTTTGCCTATTTCCGGAATATTTTCTACATTTCTTTCCGTGTTCGAGTTATTCCAAAACTCTTCGGATTTTTCCCTATAAAAGGAGAGGTTCGTTCTCACTTTCAAGGCACGCGAATGTTCCGCCCCTTCTCTTCTTCTCTCTTTGCATTATAGACCTTGATCTAAGCATTTTGACATCTACGTGCTTGATCAATCGACTATGTAAGCTCAGATCCTTCTGGGTACCCGTCTCGTTTTGCAATGACATACCAATTTAACCACTACACATAATCAATCTTTTAATCAACTTTTAATCCTCTAACAAGGGCACTTTCTTTACATTCGAGTCGAGCTATCGCTAAAATGTAAACTTAGTTAATCCCGTTTCGTCAAACATGTAACTCTGAGGGTTTAATAATCTCATCTTTTATATTTTGATTTGTACTTTATTTAATTCATGTAAGATTCATGTCGGATTTATGTCAAACCTTTTCAAAACCTTTTTTCTAATAGTCTTATTTAAATCACCTTTTTCATATTTAGATAGTTCGTTTTTTGATCCCTAATAATTCAATATTAGCGGGCTTTGTCATCTTTAGATCAAATTTGTGTTTTAGAGGTTAGATATGTTCATATTTAGTCTTTAAATTCGTCTTTGATATAATTTAGTGTAATTTAATTAATTAAATCACTTTCACTCGAGTCATAATTTAACAATTAACCGTAAAATCACCAACGAATACTAACTGATCGCGATTATGGCTTCACAGCCAGAACCCATCTCTAGAACAGACGCAGGGTTTGATGTGCCTCTTCCAGAGGACGCATCACCTGATGCGCCTGTTCTGGGTTAGATTATGTCTCTGATCTTCCTTTGTCGTCTCGACGTAGCTTAACTACGTATTTAATCAACTATTAATTCTAGTATCGCTTCCAATCCATCTTTTATTCGTTTTCTTTTCTTTCAAATCTTTATTCTGACATATTTCTGACATAGATCCTTAGATCCGTTGTAGTCTTTGTAAATATTTTATAATTTTATCTAGTCTTTAATTATTGCAACGATTGTATGATTTGATTGTCTTCTCACATGCAATCAATCCTAACTTCCTAATTCGACATAATTGATTGTCAAACTACATGTTCAACCGACATAGTCTAAGCTCACATGCTAGGGTTAATACGTGGATGTTGCATAGCATGCATATAACCGACAAAAATTAAAAACGATATCATCACAAAAATTAAAAACGGTTACAACTGAAAGAACACGACGCCACAAAAATCAAAAATATGTGGGAAATTTAAAATAAACAATGAAAATAAATCTATAATTCTAAAGTTCTATGAGTATGACATCGTCGTCGTCATCCAAACGATATCATCTTTCAGTTTTCCGCTGTGGATTCGTAGGAGGGGGAGTTCTAGGGATATCAATATTATCGCCACCTTTCAACCCTTATAATTTTATTTTCAGCAACAGGCATCGGGAGGTAATCGTGTTCACCAACCTAACGCCACTTCAGTTTTTCTTCCGGTAGCGATCGTCCATACTTTGCGTTGAATTCTTCCTCGTACAAATAATTCAAATTTGTTAAAGGGTAAGGGGAAAGGGACATAGCCTTCTCAATTAATTTGGGATCATCGATCGCATCCATCATAGCCCTTATAAAGAATCGGGTTTCCATCATATCACCAATGTGCATTTTTCTTTCTACGGCAAGTTCCCTAGTTAAATTAGCAATTTGATTTGCTTGGTTAGCCATGACAATAGAATCGAAAATTGTAGGGAATTAGATGGAATGATTTGTGTGAGTAAGAGAGATTGTGTGAGTTTGAAGATGAAGTTAAGACATTTATATACAATGTAAACCAACCCTAATCATATTTTCCCTCCAACTTTTCCCTCCATTTTTCCCTCCTAATTTTCCCTCCAAAACGGATTAATTTAGTCAATTATAACATTTCATATAATCTGAAACTATTAAATAAGTTAAAATAGATAAAATAAAATAAATTCAGAATACAAGAGGGGGATATTCAAGATATTCCTAAGATCAAGGTAACAATAATTTTAAAAATAGGAAGTTCTAAAAATGTAAACACTATCAAGCTTTGAGGAAACTAAATAATTAATATATAAAAATGTAAAGAAATAATAATCATTAAATAAAAGGAAATCGATTTTGATTAATAAATAAATGACTTTGATTAATAATATAATATATTCAATTAATAAATGATTCGAATTTCAATAAATATTTCATAAGAGATTTATGAAATTTAAAATAAAATAAAAAGATGAGAGAATTGCTCTAAAAAATAAAAAACGAAAAAAAAACACACAATGATTACTATTTTTGTTTCTTTTTAAAAGAAATGCTAAAATGAACGATAATAATAAAAAAATAAATTTTATAAAAGGAAACAAATATATAATAGTTAAGAAATGAAAAATTTCTTAAATGTATTAGTTAACTAGATTAATGTGGGAAATTAACTACACATGTAAAATTACTAACTTACCCATAAACTAATTAGAGAAGGTTAAATCACATTTAACACGTGGCACACTTTAATTGGTTGTGTATGGAAAATATCATACACAATGTGTAAGTGTAGCCTTTTTGCAATACAACTTGAACACAAACACATATGCAAGTCGGCTCATGTTTTGTTGGTATAAAAGGCCATCCCCTCATTCTTAATTTCACAATTATGTACATGCAGATAATATACTACTTGTCTTATCCAATTCAATTATTTAGTAAATCACGGTTACAATGGTGAATATTAGCTAATCCGAGTCCGTTATTTGGGTTAAGGTATGATTTCGGGACCCTTCGTCGATATAATTAATTATTTACTTTGAAATAAGACGATGTGAGAAATAATTGGTTATGTTAGATTTATCGTAAATTTTATCTTATGACTATTATATTCCGTCTATCTTACATGCTATAATATACGTCATATTGTTACTGTTTTTATAATGTATAATTGGCCAATTTTAGCATTCGGGATACGATTACGGGAGAGATATGATATTACAAACGTAACCTATGTACATGGAAGGAAGCACAGCTCCATGATATAAGAAATGCGGTTCTGGTTATTACTGGTGAAAGTGCCAGGGGGTTACAGAAAAAAAAAAGTATATGGTCATGTGTACATGGAGGAGGGCTTATCCCAGGGGAGTTTTTACTCCGTAATGTGTCTCACTTCAGTAATGGTAGACCGTTATTTATGAAATGCAATATTGCATACTGAGATGACAGTTGTGCATGTCTATTTAATAATGATTGGATGATACTCATGTGACATGTGATATAATGTGAGACATAAAGGAGATATAAAATAGTGAAATGAGAAAATGAAGTAAGGCCGGTGGAGGCAGCTGAAGTCATACTCATCCTGTGGTTGGCTGATCCCGTCATGTTCACTCTTTTTCAGGTTCCGGTATCAGGGAAGCAAGTCACGTGTGAGGAATTTCTTTATAGAAGATAAGACGTATAAGATGTATTATTCAACTAAAAAAAGTTTTAGTTCTAATTCTTTTCAAGTGTATTTACTTTATTGTATAGCCTTGGATTTTCGGAAGGGAAATACGGCGGTGACGCCCTGTAATTTTACTTCCATTTTTAATAATAAAAAATAAATCACTTTGTGCTCCATGGGTACTTGATTTTCGGAGCGTTACAAGCCGAAAATCAAGTACAGATGGAGCACAAATTCATTTATTTTTTTATTAATTAATACAAGGCTTTTACAAAAATAAAGATAAATATAATTGAAAATTTAAAACTAAAAACTCTATTTAGTTAAATTATACATCTTACTTCTATATGAAGTTCCTCACACTTAACCCTCCCTGATACTCGTACCTTATTATAATACGATTTCCCTAAGAATTCTACTAGTGTTATGAAACACTTAAACCCCTTTCTATTTTAATGTGGCCTCTTGTCTGAGTGAATTCCTAAAAAGAGTGAAGAGTTAGGCCTTTTATAGCCGTATAAGTCGGTGTATACTCATGCATGTCCATGTAATCAATTTGGGTTATTTGATCATGGCTTACGCAAGAAACTTATCATAGAAGACTTCTTAATGTTCTTATCTTCATTTTGATTTCATCACTATATTAATTATAAGATAAGATCTATCCAAAATATTAGTAAACTAGGTTCTGGTTTGAACCTTACACTTTACAACAAATGCGAAATCTTTGTAATTATTTTTACTCTAATTAAGACAATAGGAACTACTTAATGGTTATCGACTTGTCTTATTTATACAAATATGCATTATTTTTACCGGTTATTACAGAGAAGCTCACCAAAAGAATCATGATAAAGAAAGGAAAGTCCCTAGCAAAATAGAAGCTCCATCGCAAATGATCCAAATATGAAGATTGATAATCATTATTTATATACATATTTTATGCTTCCCTTAGGCACATATAACTCGATTTACCGTCTTTCCTTGCTTATTTCTATGCTATTTTAGCTAGAATATCGATTCTGCGGCTTTTGTTATGTTTTAATGCAGATTGGATGCATTTGGAGCTTTTTGAGTAGATATGGAGCATGGCGGAGTCGGATCGTAGAAGGTTAGGCATGGGAATCGAGAGCAATGAAGAAAGAATGAAGAAAACCAAAGAAACGGGCCATAATGAAGGATGCTCGACCGAGCAAGGCTGTTTGCTCGATCGAGTCGCACTGTTGTCATGCTCGATCGAGCAGAAGTCCCTTGCTCGATCGAGAAACCTAGCTTTTTGACGGCTTTTCGTATTTTCCTAAACTAGTTAACCTAATTAGTTAGATTTGTATTATAAAAGGGAAGCTCGTCTTTCATAATTAGACATGCTTTTTATGCTATTATGCTTGAGTATTAGAAAAACCTAATTTAGCTTGCTTTGCCTCTTGATTTTATTCATCAAGACGATTGTCTTTAGTTCAAGCTTGTAATCGGTATTCTTTAATCTTCCTTTGTTATTTAGTTAATTACCTTCTCTTTCTTTAATTATTCTTTGTTACTCCTTTCGTTATTGTTAATCATGTTTACTTTATTTAATATTGTTGTTATTAATATCGTTATAAGTAGCTAAATTCCTTTCTGGGGTTGAAAGGGGACCTAGGATTGTTAGAAGGGGTAGATTAATTAATTGAATTGCAATTGCATGGTTATCGTTTGATTATCGTTTTAATTCTAGTTGTTTGATTACTGGCCATGATTAATTAACTAGTCTCGCAATTAGGATTGACACCGACCGGGTTAAGATTAAGATAGGCTACGATAATTGAATAAAACTCTTTTAATGATAGCGATCGCATGTTAAATTGTAGATCTAAAGGGCATAATTGAATCGACCGATCTTGTGACCTTAGATAACTTTATTGCATGATAGTTGACTACATCCTTACCCCTGAACAATAAACCTAGTGAACCTGAGACCCTAGACTTTTAATCTTATTGTTTTCTAGACTTTTAATCTTATTGTTTTCAACCTTTTATTATTAGTTGTTATTGTTTATTATTAGTTGTTATTGTCTGTTATTAGTTATTGTTATTGATTGCTTTTAGACTAGAAACTCAATCTCAAAACCCCGAATTGTTACTATAGAGACGAACTTAGTTTAACAGATTAGAATACTACCGCCTCCCTGTGGATTCGATACCTTGCTTACCGCTGACTATTAGTTAGTAGTGAATTAGGTTTACTTTGATTAAGGAGACGCGACTTTACCTTTATCAAATTTGGCGCCGTTGCCGGGGAGGTAACCGCTTTTTGTTTTTTTCTACTTAGTTTGTCTTTTGCGTCTCAGGGAACCTAAGTTCCTTGAGACAGTTCTCATCCTTTTCTTTAGTTTTTGTTTACGCCCAGGTGTTCTAGGTCCGTTCTCGTACCCTACGATTCCGAACCAGAGAAGACTCTCTGAGCTAGACGAAACTTTTGGAAGGAAATTCAAGAAGCGGAAGACTTGAGTACGCTTGAAACAGTTTACGCCGAATTCGTCGCAGAAAAACTATCCTTAGAAGAGGATACACATATTTATGCACCCACTACAACCATGCCTACTCTAGCCAGCCATTCGGAGCCTACCGTTGCATCTATTCCCAAGGGATTCAAACTCCCTACTACGGGAAATAGCACTTTTGAGATTCGTCCATCTTATATCTCTTTGGTGGAGCGAAACATGTTTGAAGGAAGCCCTACCGAGTATCCTGCTAAGCATATGGAGAAATTCACTAACTATTGTTGCTCTATTCCTTTAACGGGTGGGGTGACACAAGATCAAATCAAGTTGGTGTTGTTTCCCTTTTCACTACGAGACGGGGTAGAAGATTGGTTGAGTGAGTTAGATATGGATGCACTTGGTATCACCGATTGGAATTCTTTGGCTCTTGCATTCTATAAAAGATATTTTCCGCCACAGAAAACCAATGCCATTCGAAGCCAAATTACAAGTTTCAAACAAAGTCCCACTGAGAACTTCAATGAGGCCTGGGTTCGCTTCAAAAAGCTTGTCAAGTCTGTTCCACATCATGGTTTTGATACTTGGTTCTTATGCAACCAGTTTTACAATGGGTTATATGATGATCAGAGGACATTGCTAGATTCTGCTGCTAATGGGAGATTCCAAAATAATACTACCGATGCCAAAGCTTGGAAGTTAATTGATGAGATGGCTACTCACACTGCTGAGTATGGAAATCCCAGGGGTAATGCGAGGCGAGGAGGTTCGGACAATGTCGTTGCACCTCAGTTGGAGGCATTAACTGCCAAAATTGCCGAGTTACAAACTTCAAAGTCCTTGGAAAATAAACAAACGGTTCATGCCATGGTTCAACAAAAGCCAACCTGTGAAAGATGTGGTACTATGGGGCACAATGCAGTCGAGTGTATGAGTACGGTTGAGAAAGTACTTGCCTTTCAATCCTTTAAGCAAGGTACACCTTACTCCAACTTTTACAATGAAAGGACAAAAGAGCATCCAAATTTCTCTTACCGGAGTCAGAATGTTCTTAATCCTACCTCACCGCCACATCAGCAACAAGGTTCCTCTTATGTGATTCCTCAAAATCACAATTCCCAAGGTAATTATAATCGTTCCAATTAAGGAGGCCAAAACTTTCAACAAGCTCCACCTCCACCACCTTCAAGTAATGATATGGCGGAATTGAAAGCCATGTGGCAGCAAAGTCTCATGATCCAACAAAGCAAGATGCACAGATCTCTCAATTGATAGCTCATAACAAGATGGTTGATACTCAAATTGCCCAATTGGGAATTCAAAATCCACATAAACAACCGGGTAATCTTCCTCCTCAAGGACACCTTCCACATGAACAAGCCAATGCTATCAGCTTGAGGAGTGGGACTTATTACAAAGGCCCTGAAATGCAAAGGGATGAAACCAATGAAAGTATGGAAGCTGCTGGTCAAGGTTCGAAAAACAGCGAAAAAGAGGCTGAAAAGGGGGTTGCTCGATCGAGCAACACCCTTCTGCTCGCTCGAGCAACCTATGAAAATTCTGAAAATTCTGCTCGAAAAGTTCCTGAAAGTTCCTGTTCCAAAAACCTCGATCGGGCAACCCCATTGCTCGATCGAGCAACCCCATTGATCGATCGAGCAACCCATGATTGGGCCGACACGACTTCCAATTCTTCTTTAAAAGCAAAGGAAGCCGAGCCAATTGCCATTGCACTTCCCTTTCCACACCGCCAACATAAATTCAAGCTTGATAAACATTTTGGGAGGTTTATGGAGGTAGTCAAGAATTTGCAAGTGAGTGTACCATTTACTTAGTTGATCACTCAAGTGCCAGCCTATGCAAAGTTTATGAAGGACATATTGACAAGGAAGCGGTCCTTTAAAGAAGTGGAGACGGTTGCATTTACTGAGGAATGCAGTGCTGTGTTGCAATCCAGATCACCACCTAAGCTCAAGGATCCAGGGAGTTTTTCTATTCCTTGTAATATAGGTTGCTTAGCTATAGATAAAGCTCTTTGTGATCGAGGGGCTAGTGTTAGTGTCATGCCATTTTCTATATGTAAAAAGATTAATATGGGTCAACTTACTGTTACAACCATGACCTTACAAATGGCCGACCGTTCTATTAAACACCCTTTGGGGATTTTAGAAGACGTACCGGTTAGAGTAGGAAAATTTTTCATACCAGTTGACTTTGTTGTCTTAGATATGGCTGAGGACACCCAAATTCCTATCATCTTGGGACGACCATTCCTTCATACTGCGGGGGCGGTTATAGATGTTAAGAATAGGAGACTTACACTAACAGTGGGGGATGACACAATCACTTTCAACTTGGATAATGCCATGAAACACCCCATGTTAGAAGAGACATGTCATAGAGTCGATATTATGGATTTATCTATTGATGACTGTCTTTCTTTGTGTTTGGATAGGGATCCTCTGGAGATCACCTTAATTTCCAGCACTGCTGAAGGTGGAAGCTCACGGAGTGAAGAAGTAGTTGAGATGGAAAAACTGCTCACAGGAGAGGAATGCAAGTTACAAAAGGTGCATAGCTTAGGTAACCCTCCTAAGGTTACCGAGGTAAAGAAACCTGAACTTAAACCCCTCCCCTCTCATCTTAGGTATGTTTTTCTTGATTCCCATGAGATGAATCCTGTAATTGTCAGTGCTAACCTATCTGAAAGCCAACTTTATGATTTGTTGGTGGTTTTAAAAAGACACAAAAACGCTATAGGTTATAGCATTGACGATTTACAAGGTATTAGTCCTGACTTTTGTATGCATCGTATCCATTTAGAAGAAGACCATAAACCTAGTAGGCAGGGCCAGCGTCGTTTGAACCCCACTATTCAAGAGGTAGTTAGAAAAGAGGTGCAGAAATTGTTAGATGCAGGAATCATATATGCTATTTCTGACTAAAAAGGGAGGGACTACGGTCGTCACTAATGAGAAAAACAAGCTCATATCTACTAGACTAGTGACAGGGTGGAGGATGTGTATTTATTATAGGAAGCTAAATGTAGCTACTAGGAAATACCACTTGCCTCTTCCCTATATTGACCAAATGTTGAAGCATCTAGCGTGTCATAAGTATTTTTGTTATCTAGACGGCTACTCGGGATTCTTTCAAATCCCCATTCATCCTGAAGATCAGGAAAAGACTACCTTCACATGCCCTTATGGTGTCTTTGCTTACCGAAGAATGCCTTTTGGGTTATGTAATGCTCCCGCCACCTTTCAACGTTGTTTAGCTAATCTGACTAAAGTCTTACAACGTTGTGAGAAAAGTAATCTTGTGTTAAACTGGGAGAAGTGCCACTTCATGGTAACTGAAGGGGTGGTACTTGGTCATTTGGTGTCTGGACGAGGCATCCAAGTGGATAAAGCTAAAGTGGAAGTGGTTGAGCAATTACCGTACCCGGTGAATGTTAAAAGTGTTAGAAGTTTCCTTGGTCATGCGGGGTTCTATCGCCGTTTTATTAAGGATTTTTCAAAGATTGCTCAACCAATGACTAAGCTTCTCCATAAGGATTCCCCGTTTGTGTTTACTGATGAGTGTGTTAAGTCTTTTGACAGGATTAAACACGCTCTAATCTCAGCTTCTATTATCCAGTCTCCAGATTGGAATTTGCCGTTTGAGATAATGTGTGATGCTAGTGACTATGCAGTTGGGGCTGTTTTGGGGCAAAGGAAGGATAATGTGCTACATGCAATTTACTATGCTAGTAAGACTTTGGATGATGCGCAAGTTAACTTTGCTACCACTAAAAAGGAGTTACTTGCGGTTGTCTTTGCTTTAGATAAGTTTAGAGCCTATATTGTGGGTTCTAAGGTGATAGTCTATACTGACCATGCAGCACTGAAGTACTTGTAAGCTAAGAAGGAAGCCAAACCTCGGCTTATTCGTTGGATCTTGTTGTTACAAGAATTTGATTAGGAGATCCGGGATAAGTCAGGTGCAGAGAATGTGGTTGCTGACCATTTGTCTCGTTTAAGATTTGAAGGGGGAAATTCGATCCCCATTGATGATTCGTTTGCTGATGATCATCTCCTTGCCATTACTATGGAAACTCCGTGGTTTGCCGATTATGCCAACTTTTTGGTTGGGGGAATTATGCCTCCGGATCAATCCTATCAGCAAAAGAAGAGGTTTCAACACGATGTCAAGAGGTATTTTTGGGATGATCCTTATCTATTCCGGGAATGTGCCGACGGCATTTATCGACGATGTATTCCAGAGGGTGAGGTCATGCCATCCTTTCTCATTGTCACACTTCTTCATATGGCGGTCATCATGGTGCCTCAAGGACATTTGCTAAGGTTATGCAGTCGGGTGTTTATTGGCCGACTATTCTCAAGGATGCTACTACATTTGTCCGTTCTTGTGACGCGTGTCAACGAACGGGTAACATTTCGAAAAAGGCATGAGATGCCTCAAACGGGTATTTTGGAAGTTGAGATATTCGATGTTTGGGGTATTGACTACCAAGGGGCATTCCCCTAACTAGAGATAAAAATAATTGAGATATGTCATACATATTACCCTAACTAGAGACAAAAATAACAACATCATCCAAATGGAGCCCCACAACCAAGTCACGTACTTAGTGATCCATTTTATCAAAGTATGTTATTTAGGGACAATAATCCAATCAATATTGAATAAAAAGCATTTATATTAAATAATTGAGATATGTCATACATATATATCAATTATCAAAAATAATTCCCACTAAGACAAACATCTCTTAGTAGTAAGACCACTCGCCAATGCGTCTTACACAAATTGAAACAACATGACTCCGCATGTTTTCGGTGTAGTAGAGATTTGGTACGGGATATGCAATTATTGCATCTTCTATAATCTTACATATACACAATTTACCTCTTGGCGGTAAGGTAAACTGTTTAACGATTCATAAGCACCAAAAGCGCTTCGAAATCATTAAATTCAAGTGTGTGTTTGATTCTCAAACCAAACACTTGCTACACAAGCAATAAGACACTTTAGTTATAACATTGTGTAGATACCTCTGTTCTACACTTTTCGCCAACCACCCAGTTATGATTGTGTCGCATGTTTGGTACGCGAAACGATTTATGACAATTTGTACGTTTATCGTTACGAGATAGCTCAAACACTTGTGTCTACCCCTTGGTCGTCATCTACACGCCGGTACGGTCGTTTTCACAGTTGTTAAGAGTTCATTTGGAGTCCGGGTTGAAAACCGCTTCATTTTCTAAGAAATCGTTTTAAAACTCCGATTCAGAACGCTTTAGAATATTCTGGATATTTTATTTATATTTCAATTTCTATCTTTTTTATGTAATATATCTCGTATCTTTTTAAAAGGGAATTATAGATCTACCAAAATTCCGTAATAGAAACGTGGAAACCTTCCTTCCGTAGCAGGAAACCTCTGGGGAAATGACACACCAGGTGCTGCGCCTCTTCCAAAGGTCGCAGTCCTACTGGGGAAGAGTCCTACGGTGCCTCTTCCACAGTCTGTTCTTTCCAAAGTTTGAGTTGTTCTTGAACTCTTCATATTTTCTACTTTAAAAGGAGAGCTCTGATCTCACTTTTAAGGCACGCGAGTGTTCCACCCCTTCTCTTCTCTCTTTGCAATCTAGACCTTACTCTAAGCCTTTCGACATATACGTGCTTGATCAATCGGCCACGTAAGCTCATATCCTTCTGGGTACCCGTCACGTTTGCATTGATCGACCAATTTGACCACTACACAATCAATCAATTTATTCAATCAATTTTAGTCTTTTAACGAGGGCATTTTCTGCATACATTCGAGTCCAGCTATCACTAAAACGTTAACTTTGTTAATCTCGTTTCGTCAACATGTAAGTCTGAGGGTGTAAATCCTGTCTTTTATTTATTTTATTATTTTTATTTATTATTAATGTAAGATTCACGTCAGAAATAAATTCAAAGTCAATTTTAATCAAAACCTTTTTACAAATCTTTTTTTTAGCGGTCGTCAGACGTCAAGAAGAATCGCAGCAGCAGCTGCGCCTTCTGGAAGGATCGCGACATCTGTTGCGCTTCTTCTAGAGGCTTCCCTGCTACTGCTCTTCTTCTTCTTCCTCTGGTTTCTGTTAACTAATTTTTATTTTATTTTCTTTGTTAATAAACTGTAAATCGTATTACATGAAACATTTTGTTCTTGACTTAGATCCCTAATAATTCAATATTAGCGGGTTTTCGTCTTTGAGTCAAAAGTGGGTTTTAGAGGTTCGATTCGTTCATATCAAATCTCGTAATTCATTGTTGATATAAATTACATTGTAATTAACTTGTTAGATCACTTTCACTCGAGTCGTAGTTCAATAATCCATCGTAAATATACAAAACAACATTAACTGCTTGCAATTCTGACTTCACAGCTAGAATTCAACTCAAGAACAGGCGCAACAGGCCCTGGGCCTCTTCCAAAGGA